>JASDQU010019898.1:9358-25252 GCA_032191745.1 Picea mariana
AAAAATAGGTATAATGAGGCTTGAGTCAAAGGATTTAATGGTTAAGAACATGTGTTTCCTCCTAAGAGGTCACATGTTAAAATCTAAAAGGGGTATAGTACGTACACCTCCGTAGACTTTAGTAGTCAGATAGCTGCGCACAAAGACAATGAGGTCTCATTAACATTTAATACAAAATTATTTGCTCCATTTCAAAATAAAAAATTCACTCCATTTCAAAATAGAAAAATGTAATAACATTGTTTTTTTACTTGCCCCTAGAAGAAGTAACAATCAAAGTTACAAGAGAGTTAGAACTATTTTATATCAATTTAAATGTTCAACATAACAATTAAAAAAAATTATTTAAAAAAAAAACAAAAATAGTATTTTTTTTTAACTTTTCATTGGTCAATAACTTGATAGTGTTATTGCAGCCTTCACTTATTTCGAAACCTTAAATTAATGAGAAAAGACAAGACCACAAAAAAACTAATATAATGTAATGCGATATAATGCAATATTGTATTATAATATATGTTAAAATGTAATATTGTATTGTTTTTTCAAATGAGGTAAAAATTTAAATTTTAAATGTCAATTCTTTTACACTTATTAAAATTTCAATAATTTTACATTTCTTAATTTTTTTTAATTTTTTAATTTCAATAATTTTACATTTAATAAATATTTTTTTAATCTTTCAATTTTAATAATTTTACATTTATTAACATTTTTTAATTTTTTAGTATAATTTTATAAAAATTTGTATGTGGTAATTTTTAAACTTTTAAGTTATATTTTAAAATATAAGAAACATTGAGATGTTTTTACTTTTTTAATTATTATAAAGATCATGAGAAGTACAGATCTGCATTCTTTTCGAATGACTAAGGAAATGTCTGAATATTATTTATATAAACCACACTAACAAGTAAAGTTTTCGAGACGCTACATGCAGCGTGCTGCCCTTGTTTTAATAAAAAACATATAAAGTTTAAGTCTCTTCTTCATATTTTATTTAATATATATTACATGATATTGGAATTATAATTTTTAGTCATAAGATTTTATTGTAATAAAAAACCTCCATCATTAAATAATAAAAGCAAGCCACATTCTAAAATTTAAAATTTAATATCTGATTATTTGTTGTATTTTTCATGTTTTATTTAACATATATTACATGATTGTTATTTTCATGTTTTATTTAATATATATTACATGATATTGAAATTATAATTTTTAATCATAAGATTTTATTGTAATAAAAAAATCTCCAATAGAAGCAAGCATATTTCAAAATTTAAGATATGATTATTTGTTGTCATATATGTATAAATTTTATTAATTGTATTTTAAAGGAGAAGAAAAAATATATTTGTTGTTATATATATACAAATTTTATTAAATATATTTTAGAAGAAAAATTGTAATAAAAATCTCCATCATTTAAAAATATATTTTAGAAAGAGAGGAAAAATTGTAATAAAAATCTCCATCATTTAAATAATAAAAGTAAACCAAATTCCAAAATAAATTCCAAAATTTAAGATTTAATTATTTGTTGTCATATATGTATAGATTTTATTAATTATATTTTAAAGGAGAAGAAAAATATATTTGTTTTCATATATATAAATTTTATTAATTATATTTTAAATGAGAAGAAAAATATATTTGTTTTCATGTACAAATTTTATTAAATATATTTTAGAGGAGAAGAAAAATAAAAGAAAAAAAATGTATATATACACATTCATTTCTCATAAATAAGTTATTATTATTATATTAACTTGTAATTGAGATTAACAATTGAAAAAGAACATACAGCCGGAATGGCCAGCCAAATCAACAATTACAATCGGAGAATATACCTCCAAATCAACCCAATTAATAAGGACTGAAAACATTGCTTAGAGAAGCAATGAAGTACTGGATAAATAACAATCCCAAATAATTAGGTTGGTTGTTTGCGTGACACAAGGCAAGCATTCCTCTCGTTAGTTAGCAGCTAACCAAACCTAGGCAACCAACTATTTCGATCGATAAATCTAATCAAATCTAAAACTGTTTAAGAATAGCCCACAAAAGAAATTCAAAAGAAAAGGAAAGAGGGGCAAAGGATATTAATCAGACACTCACCACCATCAGATGCAGGCCGCCGGGAGATAGACAACAGTGCGCTCCCCGCAAATTGTAAATTAAATAGAAAATCACACAGACCAGGTAAGCCAAGAGCTGGCGCGTTCGATTCTCAACTTCTTCGCCTGAAGCTTTTTGCCTTTTGGTTTTTAGATTTTATCTTAAAGATCTCGTTTTCCGGCATGAATTCGCTGCCTTGAGAGTATTATGGGATTGCCATGTCGAGTAGCATGGGATTGGGCGTGGGCAGCGCCCCTATGAACAGTGGGGCTTATTCCCCTGCTAAGGAAAAAGCTGGAATGAGAGGTTCCCACAACAGATTGCTGGTTCAGAGGCTAAGGCAATTGTTAATTAATATTGGGTCCGTTAAGATCAAGATATTGCTGCCCTTTTGCCTTATTTTTACGTTTATTGTTATTGCTGGCCGAGCTGCTTCGTTCATGGGATGGCATCATCACTCCCCCCAACCGAGATCCAGGTATTCAATCAAATACCCTTTTCATTTTCTGTACTTGATAACTGATCTTTTGTATAGCAGTGAAATACCAATTTCGATTTTCATAGCTGAAGGCTACACTTTTCTACTTTTTCTGAGTACCCATTTCAATTTTCTTAACTGAAGGAGGTCCTCTGCAAGGTTTTACACGAGAATTTGAAGGTAGTCAGTTTTTCAAACTGGTTTTCTAATTTTCTGCCTGAAGCTAGTCAGTTTTTCAAATTGGTTTGCTAATTTTCAAGCCTATTCCTTTCTCATTTTCTGCCTAATGAGCCTTTGTGGAGGAAGTGGGCTCGACCTTCGTCTCGACTTAGTTGTATCTATTCCCTCGACATCACCCAGGGCTTGTATCTGGTCTCGTCTGTTGAGATACACTGCCTAGGACAAACAGTAGAGGCTCATTTAACAATGCAATATTACAAGATATCATATAATTGGTGGCATTAACACAGTAGTATTCCTTGGGTTGGGGGATTGAACCACCGATTTACGACTTTGCCACAACCCTCTTGACTGTAAAGTTTGGCGGGCCTTAAAGAAAACATGGGGATTGTCTTGGATCGTTAATATGAACACCAATGACTTATCTCCCAATGCCATACGTTTGACACCTATCTCCAGATGCCTCCATGGATAAAGCCTGTGCAAATGGAACCTTGGCCAATAGTTCCATGGTGGGTTTTAGGGAGAACATGGTGTGGGCTTAGGTCCATAATATACGCACTTGACCTCATTCCCAAATGCTATAAATTCGACCCCTACTTGCAGGCGTCCCCATGCCTCACCTTAAACCCCGTGGGAGTGGAACTTTGGTCTGGAGCCCATAGTGCAATAAATGAAAGGCCTCAACAACACATGGAGGTGGGCTTGGATCTGTAACATGGCCATGTGGATCCACAATATGGCCATGTGGGTCATCACCTCCCAGTGTCATCAGTTTGATCCCTACCTCCAGGTGCCACATAACTCTACAGTATTAAGGAGAACGTGGAGATGTGCTTGGGCCTGTGATGTGTGCACATGGGTTGTCATCTCCCAGTGCCCTAAGATGGACTGCTAGCTCCCTCCATGGGCCATGGCTACCTTAAGTTACTGGGTGGAGCCTTTGGGAATGAAACATTGGTCACTTTGTGAAACCCCTCACACACAGTCCCAAGCTGACTTTATTTTTCTCTTTCATTTCCCCTTTCATTAGAGATTTGTTCTCGGTTCTCATTTAGATAAATTTGTGGTTTTTAGACTTATTTATTGGCTTCGTTGTTAATTTTTGTTTTCACTATGTGCCTGTGTATACATACATACATAGATACACAGGTACATACACCCATATAGATATAGATACACAAGTACATACGGTATACTTTTTTTTTTTCCAAAGATTTTTTTTTTTATATTCATGAGAGGTGATATACATATTGCTGTTCAAAATTGAACTTGACATAGCTTATCGCCTTCCCCTATCCTGTTATCCTGTCTGTAAGAGACCAAACAAACTATCCTACATATTGCAGCTTTTCTTTTCATAAACAAAAAAACTTGTACAAAAAGTCTGTGCAAACTATACAGCATTCAAAAAATTCTCTTGTTTGCCAGGTCACTACATTCCTTCTATGCTTATCATCAGATTCCTATTTGTCATATAAAGAAAAAGAGAATTATAGCCTAAACTCCATTGACTCAACCTCCTCCCCATCTACAAATTCATACAATCCAAAGGCCCCAACTGGTAAAGATAATGCTTCCTTTGAAAGCTCATCCACTTTCACATTAAGCTCCCTGTAGATATGCCTGAATGAAAGCCACTTGAAGGGTTGAAGAGAATCCAGGATATCCTGTAACAGTGGGCCAAGCTGAATGTCCAACACTGAAACTTTTTTGGAAGCCCAATCGATGACCAGCTTGGAATCACCCATTACCTGTAAATTACTTGCCCCTTTTTTGTTGCAATCGAGTACATACAATATACTTACTCACATACATAGATCTCTTTTTGGGTTTCCAAATGTTTTAGGAGTTTCATTGTAAAGCTGTGAATACTTTTGATTGTATGTGTACCTTCTAGATTTTAGGGACTTTTTTCTTTTTTTTTTTCTAGATAGGGGTAAATCTCCAGGCACTTTCCTCATTCTGAGGATGGTACCCAGGGTAAACTTTAGATTCTTCAGGGCACAAGGCCAGGTCAACAACAAGGCTCAAAGCCATGACAACAATATACTTATTATGAGCTCAACATGTCACTCAGGGGAGTAGAACCTGGGTGGGGAGGATGACACTCCATCCCACAACCACTTGGACTAGATCCAATTGACAAGATCTCTTTCTATTAAAGATTTGGCATTTTCAATTTCTTGCCATGATGTGGTTTTGTTCTTTAATCAGACATTTCCAGAGTTTTCTTGGGTTTGTTTGCTTAGGCTTTTATTCTCTGTTCATCTGATATGGTCTGTTTAGTCATCCGGGTTTCATTTTCTTAGACAAATTTTGTACTTATGTTCATTTTTTTCCAAAGCTTTTTGATAACTCATATTTGTTCGTTTTTCGGTCATCTCTAATATTTATGCGTACTTGATTGTTCTCTTGTTAATTACTAAATTTTATGGATTCAGTTATTTCTTGAATGCTTTGTGTCTGGAGTCATGTGGGTTTTATTTACCTTGCAGAAATCATCTGTCACAGTTTTTGAATTTTTTCTGTATTTATATTGTTTATTGGTTTAGTTTTTTTTTTGTATTTATGTGCACTTGTTTCTTTGATAATTTTTGTACTTCTATTGATTTGCATTTTCTTGAATCTCCTTCATTCTTACTTTAATTACTTCTGTACATATTTTTTCAAAAAAAATCATCTTTCTSTTTGTACAGGTTTTATTTCTGCCATTTGTGTAGGTTACATAAGCTGTTATGGAATAGCCTTACCATGGTCATAAAGTCGGTTGAAAAAATAGTGCAGAATTCCAAACGAATGAATGCTTATAGCAAATTAAGTRCAAAGTCTAAAATGAGTTTTAAAAATTTACTAAACAAAACATTACAAGAGGAAGAGCAAACAGCTAAATTGGAATTGGGAGTGAAAATGAAGAGAAACTGAGGCAGGGAATGAATATAATGATCTAATCTACTACACAAAAAGTATTACAGGAGGAAGCAAAATGAAGAATGGAACTCACTTAGGGATTCATATAAACCTAAAAACTTTAAATTCATTGTCTTGGTCAATGAGAATGATTGTTATCAAGAGAGAGAATAAAAACTGATATTGATTGATTTAGTTATATCAATCTGACAGTTGTCATGGCACAGGGGCCTGTCAGAGTTTCATAATGTTTTTGAGTGCTCTGGGATGTGCTGCTAGATATCCTTCGCAAAGCATCTTGAGAATCTTATGCCCACTTAAATGTTAAAACTTAAAATAACCTCTTACTAAAGTTTGTAAAATACAGATGAGATCTAGAAAACCAGAAATTCCAATGCAAAGCAATTGGCTACTTGACAAAAATACTTAAAGAAACTCTTTTGCTTGATTGTGGGATCAAGATCCAATGATTTTGGGATAAACCGAGCCAAATTAAAAGTAAGACACCAGTTGATCTACCAAAAGAGTTCGTCTCATCTCTGATTATATGCCCAAGTTTATCCATACAGGGATCTTCAGATGGTAAGAGATGTTCTGATCAAACAAGACGGCGTCCGGACATATCTACGAAAGCATTTCATGTATTTACATTCAGTGCTTAGTTCCATCGTGACTTTGTGTATATGGAAATCCTCAAGCTTATTTCCCACACAAATATTTTCATATGTTAAGTGCTTGGCTAAGAGTGAAAGTGTTTGGCTAGGTAGTAGGAATCTTGAATGCAAGATCTAAAATATAACATCATAAATTCAATTGCAAGTTTTGCTTACAGAAGTTGGTTAATTGGTTTTTAGTCGCACGGATGCTGGAATACATTTTTCAAATGGTTACCTGTAGACAGTAGACTAACAACATTGCATTTGGCCATATTTTCTGTCGTATTGCAGGAAAGAGTATACAGTGTTGATTAATACCTGGAGGCGGAATGATCTTCTGAAGCAATCCGTTGCTCACTATGCAGGTTGTAGCAGTGTTGATGCAATACATGTTGTCTGGAGTGAGATTGAACCACCCTCTGCTTCTCTCCAAGCCTATCTCAAGAGAAGTGTGCACTTAAAATCTAAAAATAGGAACAGACCTGACCTTAGGTTCAACCTCAATGAAGTGGACAACCTAAATAATAGATTTAGGCCAATTGAAGGCCTAAGAACAGATGCAATATTTTCGGTTGATGATGACGTTGTATTTCCTTGCGCCACCTTGGAGTTTGCATTCAGTGTATGGCAAAGTGCTCCAGATAGCATGGTTGGTTTTGTACCTCGCATGCACTGGGTCGATTCAAAGGTATGCACGACCCACTTTTGCACTGATTGTTGTTGATGAGTATTATAATTTTGTGCATCTGAATTTGAACTGGCTCTCAATAGTTGGCTTTTGACATATAGGTATTGCTATCTTTTGCGTTGTATTTGTGAGTATTTATGAAGGCCTGGATATGTTGTTTGTTCTATTTTTGTTTTCATGCGTAAACATCGCCCTTTGTAAACAGAAAACTAAAGATCATCTTACTTTTGGTGGTATGTTTGTCATTCTGTCTTTTATTTTTTTCTTCCTTCTTTGTTTGTAACGAGTTATAACTCAAGACATGGAGGAAGGTGTTTTTTACGAGTTTTATAATTCTGCAAGAGTTATACCATTTACTGTTCTTTTACAGCATGATTTTCTAGTAATAAGCAAATGCCTTTGGTGGAGGTAGATTAGGAGAGATGATTGATAGCTGTCTTTAGTGTTATCTCCTATAGAAATGTAAGAGTGCCTTTGTAGATTCTGGCATTTGAATTTTGAATACGTACTTTAGGTTCCTCAATATTGGAAGTTGTTAATCACCAAGATTTTGGAAACCCATATTGACTTGAGGCTTTGAGAAATTGAAAGCCAGTGGAAGACATTAATCTCTGAGATCTTGGAAGAGCAAAGCAACTTGTACTTGAATGTACTGGACTCTTAAGATTTCTTTCAAGTTTCGACAAGTTTGCAGTGTGCGCTATTCTTTGAACTGCTACAGTCCATGTAAAATTCCATATAATTATTATTGTAAGATATCTGGTGATACATTTTTAATGTACTGGACTCCCAAGATTTGTCAATATGGACTCCCAAGTTTCCACAAGTTTATACTATTCTTTGAACTGTTAAAACGATAAACCAATATTCTGTGTAAAATTCTAAATAATTAATGTCGTATGATTTATGGTCGTAAGATTGTAATTCTGTTTCTTTGAAGCATATAGTTTTATTGTTTGTTTGTAGATTCTCTTCACTTTTTGTTCCTTATACACCTTTTATGTCTGCAGAACCATGATGTAGGACGCTATACTTATGGAGGTTGGTGGTCTGTCTGGTGGATGGGTACATATAGCATGGTTCTTTCCAAGGCAGCATTTTTACATAAAAAATATCTAGATATGTATACTAATCAGATGCCAGCATCTATCCGGGAGTATGTAATCAAGGAAAGGTTTGTTCCGTATCTAGCATTAATTACTTAAACATGCTCTTTATGAGTGTTCTGTTATGTCAGATGTGAACTCCATTATTTCCACTTATCATGTTTATACTACAGAGCAATTTCCATATTGATCATGCTGTTTTTTAACTTATCCTATTTATATGTAATAGGAACTGTGAAGATATTGCAATGTCTTTTCTTGTTGCAAATGCAACTGGTGCTCCTCCCATCTGGGTTAAAGGTAAGCAAGGATATTACAAGTTCTGTTAATGTGTTTGACTCTTTCTTGCATTCAAAGATTTGCCTTTCTCATTGATGAAATGATATTTTTACATCACTTCGCCTTGTTTTATTTGTTCTTTTTGTAAGTTCTTCAAATTATAAGGAGCCCTCAAGTTAGCTATTAAAACTCTCTGCATAAACATTATTACACTTTTGATGTGATTGGATTCTGGAAAGTGTATGATTGCACTATATACTCTTGACTATTGCCTTTTTTCAGTTAAGGTTAAGTGCTCTTTTTTAATCCATGGCGAGCTATGAACCCCAACTTTGCACTATTGCAGTAAACACACTTTAACTTGAGGGCCGTCCAACTCAAGTTTCAACCAACTCGTAATACACATGATCTGTGTTCTATGTGTGCTGGTGTTTGAACCTGTCTCAAGGACTACACCACTGTGGATGGACAGCTCCTTACTATTGCATTGTTTTAGGAGTCAAAATGCAATTTAATGCATGGTACTTCTGATTATATTCCATTAACCATTACTGCTTATTTGAGAAAGGGTGATAGTACTTCTATAAACTCACTTCTCATTGTATCTTTATTGTATTCTGTTGTTTGTCAGTTGTGTCCCAAGTTACCAGGATTTGGATACGGATCCAGATCCACCAGATTTTTGAAAAGCCAGGATCTGGATATGGCGAGAAAATGACAGATAAAAAATATAAACATATTTTTATAATTCTTAAAAAAACCATAAAAAATTTAGATTTAATATTCAAAACCATTCATGAATCAGAACATTGAATGGGCATGAACAGTTGTGGTCATTTGATGAGTGGCTATAATCCTCCATAATGCTATTCCGCTTTATTAAACTAAGACACTCCCACCCCAGCATTTTGGCATCACACTAAACTGTCAGACAGAAGCAAGTAAAAATTGACAGACAAAGAAGAAAGGAAGGTTAAACTGATTAATTTGCAAGGGGGAATGTTGTTGTGCAAGAGAAGCAATATGAATTTGGGCCAGAAAAGATTGTGGGTATGATTATAAACAAATTTGAAGAGCTGCAGTGAACCCAATTTTTCCTATCAAAAACCTTGCACCAGAGCACTGAAATTTGTGAAGGAAGAACTGTTCTATTCAAAATTGAATCCTTGTGGGTTTTTAATATTTTTGTTTGCCAAGTGTTTAAAAGATGTCCTCAAACGTAAGAACAGAAAAATTACTCAAAAGTGAAAACAACCCTGCAATTGAGCACTTTTGGCATTCAATGCTTGAAATACATGGAGATTGGCAGCTATAAGCAGGCAGATGAGGTAAACACGATATGCATTCTCTTGATGAAATTTATACTGAAAAATCATCTAGAAGTCTTGCTAGTTGTTAAAGAACATATTTGAGAGGTCTATCATCTCGAGTTAATCAGTCATAGTTTGAAGGTGACAAAGCCCATTTTGGAGGATCATTTGTCACCCATTAGGGCCCTACCTTTTTAGGGTTTCATCAGTTTTTTTTTTTTTGAGGATCTGTGTACTGGATGTTTCCAGCAATGTGGGATATCTTTCCACCGGCGGATCTTGGATGGATCCAAAATGCATTAGCGTTTCTTGCTGTATTCATGGCAGATCCCGCCGGATTTGGATCTGGATTCACATTTCCAGCATGCCAGACAGGCGGATCCAGTAATGTATGTTTTGCCCCTCTCATTGACTTGCTTATTATTTTGTGATGGTTCTAGCTTAGTTAGGAGTGACMTTACATCATTAAAGTCSTTTTCTTGTGAAGTATCTCTAGCTTTTTTATGTTTCTTGATTGTGAGAATAAAAATGGAGTTTATGGACTCTTGCTTTGTGTACCTGAGTAGTGTCAACTGTCTCACGTTGACACTCATGTGGAATACATATATCTTTTCCAATTAGGCTAGGAATGCACTAGTACATTTGAGATTTAAGGTTTTGTACAAGTGCAACAATATTTTCTCTGATTGAAAGTACAGTGGTCAATGACAGCCTTGTATATATAAAAATACCAGTTTTTCTGTTTTCTTTTTTTGTTTTAATATTTTGGATGTGGTACTTCTCTTGGCCTGCTATATTGTATATGCAGACCTCTGAGGCACAGGATTCGTTGAGTATGGTGAGACTAAGCTGGTGAGTTGAGTTGACATTCAGTCAAAACTTGCCCTATTTTGGACAATCTCTAAAGCAGGTGACATTTAAGCTTGCTTGGATAGGGAACCCTAGAAACATTCATTACTATGCAAACTTCCTGCCGAGAGCACCTTTGCTCACTTTCTCTCGCCACGTCCGATTCTCCACTGTGTGATGCTCCTTTCTGGTTTGCTATGCTTGTCTCTGATCCCTTTATTAGCATTCACTAGTTTTGATGCCAATTGAATTCTGAGCAATCTAGCTAAGGATTTAAGAATTTAGGATCACAATTAAGATTCCAATTTTGAGATGGTTCCTTGTGAAATTTGTGATGGCAATGTACCCATGGCACTTGAAATTGTTCAAAGAATCTAAAGAAATGGAAAGTATGGTGTGTGCGAGAATAATTCTTTTAACTTCAAACTCTTTTCACAATGAAGCAAGAAAGAGGACAACATATCCCCAAATCTTATATTAAGCTGTCATTTCCCCATAATTAAACCTACAAAGGGGAGGACAAGCAACAAGTGGGCATGGACAAGGTTGCTGAAGAGGATGTGGTCTAGGAAGACTGTCTTGCTATATTTGCTTCAAGGACAAGACATACTTGGATATATTATAATTTTGTGGAGGATTGAAGATTTCCCTGCCCTTCTTCATAAGATTAGGAAAAAGAGAAATGTTAATATGCTTCTTGTTGTACCTAAAGAAAGAAGGTTGAATGTTTGGAAAGTACATCTTGATTCAAATGTACATAGAAGACATGGAGCGAGGATTGGTGCTACTGTCGGATCAAATGATTTGGCTCAGCCAACAATTGGGAGGGTAAAGATGTAAACCCAATTCCCAAATCTAGTGGAACAAAAGCAAGTCTTTAGGGATGTTGGCATGTTGTTTCAAAATTTGCGACGAGAAGAAGATTCTCTTATTGTGCTTGATTGCTCTTCCAATTGAATGGAAGAAATTCAAAAGTTGGTGGTTCTTCTTAAAGAAGGGAATCCACTATTCAAACTTCTAAAGACTCTACAACTATTACAAGGAGCATATCTATCTTGACAAGAGAAGGAGAACCAAATTCAAGTAAAAATTTTGCAAAGATTGGCCTATTTTGGGGATGTAATCTTTGAATTTGATCCACAAGTTTACCTTGAAATTGAAGGATTCTTTCTACCACAAGGTATATTGGACTTTCCCTCTCTGGTAAATATTTTGTTGAAAGATTTTGATTCAAATGGGTCAACTAGCCCTATCACGCTGGAAGAACTATCTAAGGGTGGCCAACAAACATCTTGCTGACCCTTTGGGTGTTTTAAAAAGTGCAGAAACAAGTTTGATGGGGATAACCTTCTATTTTGATTTCAAAGTGTTTGATTTGGAAGATGCATTCATTGTTCTTGCCTAAGGGGAAAAGGAATGAGAGGCTTGTTATCACTTGAAATTGCCCTTTGAGAAATCAACCTGAATGGGTTTCAAATGGATAGTTTAGAAACACTGTTCCTGTCACTAGTGTGCACCTCTCGCTTTAGAATCAGTACTTGCTGATTGTAGGGAAGTATCCCTAGATCTTGCTTATTAAATCTCTCTAATTCTGCATCTTATACTTCAAATCAGCAAGACATTTTCAGATCTGCGATTAATATCGGCAAATCTGAAAATTAGATTCTTTAAAGCTGTGAATAAATTGTTTGAATTCAGCTTTAAAACTCAAAATTCAAGGATGATTAAGTCCGATTTTTTAAGAGATCTGTGCCGTAGGAAGCTTTGGTAGTGAAACAAGAAATAAAGAAATAGAAAGAATATCAGCAAGGCAACTGTAACGCAGAATTTCCTGGATAAAATACTTCCAAATTTGAATCTATAAACATGTGTGAGATATCAAACAAAAGAATTCTTACACAACCAAGTAGTCATCATTGACCAAAGAGAAGGGATGACTTCTTTTCTTCTTTAATCAGAGCTGTTAAGTACAAGGTCTGAAGGATTTCATATCATAATCATGCTTAGCCAGAGGAGCTAAGGGGATTCGGTCATAACTTAGAATTCTTGTCTCTGCAAAATTTTCGGAGATACAAAATACAGAAGAATTATGCAAGGGATATGATCTATGACAACACTTGAATGCTGCCTAGAAAACTCAGACATGAAAGGAAGAAGATAAGACTGAATGGTGGAAGGAAGAAAGACTGAAGATGCACCAATGAATTGAACTGTTTGTCTGACCTCTTCTTATAGATGAAGCCTTGGTTCCAAATTTGAAGTCATGGTCTAAATTTGGTGTGTTTTTCCCCCAAAAATCTAAATCGATATCTTTTCCTAGGATAGATTCAATGTTGATTTTGGCACTCTATCCAAGAAAGGATCAGTTCTAAAGGCTGCACCTCTCTTAGCACTACTGCCAAGGATAGGCCAAGTGTCCTCCTCAAGAATATAGTTCTCATGCACAAGAATAGCACAAATTCCAAGAAAAGATTCTAATCCTGGTGCTACACAAGTGCACCAACCTTCTCCTCTGAGTGCAAACTGGTACACTGAACTGTTGGTGCAGGTTTGAGTGTTAACAAGGCTCATTTTATTTAGACCATAATCACTTTGCCTTTGAAGGAGATGGAAAGAAAGTGATCATCCATCTTAACCCAAATGTTGAAAGAATTTGGTCCTAGCCATTAGAAGTCAATGAACAAAGTCAAATCATCAAGATCAAATTACAAAGTCGAGAATGAGTTTGAACATGATTGAGATCGAGAGCTACAATTGGAGTCCTCTTTGAATCTGGTAGAACTCAGATGCGGACATATTCATTTGGCAATTAAAAAACTATGAAGATCAAGAGCTTGTTGAAGAGTGACAATCTTTCTCATAAAACTTGTTTGAAATTGTTTTAGCATGGGAATTGTTCCTTAACTCTTTGATGAATTAACAAGAGAGGTCCAAGTTTACTACATGTAGAAGTTGAGCTAGGATTCTTTTAGGAATTTGATACTTAAGAGAAACTTCTTTAGTCAATCATATTAATTAAATGCAGTGAGATGCAGTTTTCAAACTTGGGTCATCTTCATAGCAAGCACTCTGGCTTGCTGCTAGACAACAACTTGACAGACTATTGAAGACTGTACTCTTAGCACAACCACTAAATTTTTATATCAAAATATTACTACAAGGTTTGGTTGTCCATTGATCATCACAAGTTATCAAGAACAAACATTATGTAAAGAGAGCATTAAAATGTTATTGGTAGAATTTATGTTCCAACATGACACAAGCTTACCTTACCATACTTGAGCTAATGGATAAATTTAAGCTCCCAACAAAATCTTGGCTACTGAATTGACTACTTTATGTAATGTGGATCTAGATAATTGCAATGATCAAGTCCTTGTAGTCGTGTGGGCTTATTGTGACAAGAAGTTGGTTGGTTATTGTCAAAATTTTGTGAATCGGGGTAAATAATTCAAATCTGAAATTTCACCTCGTTTACTTGAGGTTTCCTGGATCTAATTCCCATGAATTTTCAGCCTTAGGACTGATCTGAAGTATTCAATTATGGCAGAAAATATTTCACTTTACTTTAAGTTTTAACCCAAATCCACCCGGCAGCCCAAGAGAATAAATACCATACAAGTGTACTTCAATGTTAACAAGGTACAGCTCTTAGGGCACACTTTTCCAAGCATATAACAGATTTGAAATAACTTTATTACAACATATTTTTACAGCAGAAAATCTTCTCTTTTATCTTCAAAGTGAGTGTTAAATCACTTAACAATATCAGCAATATAATATGTCAAATCGGCATGAACAACAAGAGCTGGAAGCTGCCCAATCAAGAAGACAACATAGGCTGAAAACCAAATCTGCAAGTACACAATATTTGGATAGCTGGAAACTTCATATATATGTAAGAAATGAAGTGCAAATACATACCACAACTTTCTCATAGAGCTGGTACAAGTCTAGCTCTCCAAACCTTAGCTAGCGAAACCGTAGAAAACCCTAGCCACCAACTCCCTCTAGCTAGGAATCACTCCTAACCGAAGTTGGTCACTCCACCAAGGGTTCTCAACAGACTAGCATCAACACCAACAAGTTGTCCTTGGCACATGAAAGATGTCTCCTTCTCTTCTCCTTGTTAACAAGCATAAGTAGCACTAGGATTTCCAAATGCTACAAAAACCTAGTCGTCTTCTCTCACAAGAGCTACAAGATGCAATGCTATCTTTGTCCCTCTCGTGTTTATAATAAACCCTAGATTCTTTGCGTCCTTAGGGTAAAACCCTAACCTTAGATTTTCCCTTGAACTTCCTCCAAGAACCTAGCACTCCAAGACAAAGATAGATAAGATAAATTTATTAATGTCTAACAAATGAAAAATAAAGTAGGTCAATGATATTGCTAGGTACAATGAGATCAATACAAAGTAGGAGCATGAAGATGACTCCTATAAAAAAGCAAGATGCAGATGCCAAAAAGTAAAGTATGGATCAAATCTATATCCTAAAAAGCCAACTCCAAAAGTGGAGAGTCGATTTAAGAGAGAGATGTACAAAAAGGATGGATCTAGAATTTGGAATACAAATGATATGAGCATATCATGGTCCATTGGAACTATATCTCCTAACATCCGAGGTTGAATGGAGGAAGCTCAAGATAGAGGGTTGTTTAGAGGAGTTGGATTGTGTACTGTGCTATTGCTTGGAAGAGGTGCCCTATCACTATGGATTGGATGTTCTCGTTTCACTGTTGGTATGGGACCTGGACTGGCAATGTCGTTGGGATCTCATGAAAGTAGGAATGGTCGTTCAAGTCCGTACTGATTTGGAGTCGGAAGCAAGGCTGTTATTAGTCTCTCTCTTGATGCCCCTAATAGATGGGAGCACTATAAAAAGGGAAGCTACTCTCTGAGTGGAATTTGGTCTAGGATGTGGTTGGAGGATGTCAGGCCAGGAGTGGGCAGAAATGTAACTCCACACTTGGATGTTTATTGCATTAACTTGAAACTCTATAAATATACATAGATGTGACTATTGGTCTTTCCCAACCGGTGATCCTTCTTATCACCTATGACACTTCATATGTACATTACTGTTACAAGTAATGTAACCACAAAGGATTACGTGTCCAACATTCCCCCCCTTAATCCGAAGGGGTGTGTGTGAGTCCAAGCATCATTCTGAACTTCTCAAAATTTTCTCTTCCAAGCACTTTGGTGAAGATGTCTGCAATTTGTTCATTCGTGGAACAATGTCTTAAGTGAATAGTCTTGGCCTCTACATGATATCGAATCAGGTGATACTTTTTGTTGATGTGCTTAGTT
>JASDQU010019899.1:9984-22452 GCA_032191745.1 Picea mariana
TCTACATAAATCTTAGCATGCTATGAATGGATGAAATTGTGGGACAGACACCACTGAAGGATTTGGATCATATCCAATTGGTCTTGACATGGATGCCATCAAAATAGTTACACAAACTAAAAGTTAGCGTCGACCATGAGATGCAAGATCAAGCACATAAAAACTTAGTCTAGCTACAAAAAGAAACAAAGAAGTGGGAAGCACTGGAAACAGTTTGCGCATAGGCCCAATCAGAAACTAAGGAGGAGAAAGAACACATAAACTAGCTGGAATGCAAAGTGGAAGAAGTTTTTGGGAAACTTCCAACTACTGTGCAAGGAAATAAACTTCCATCCGTAGAGAAGATCGACCAGATTGCACAAGAATTTGATCAGTATCAAAAGGAGATTGAGACTCTCCGTGAACAGATTAGATCGACAAATCCACCAACAGTGAAGGAGAAAAAGAAGAAAGAAGCAACAATGCAGCTGCAGGAGTTAGAAAAATAGGTCAGCACGATAGCCCACTTGCTGGAAAAAGCAGTGCAACTTTGGACAAGGCTAGAAGAGAATCCACAAGTCCAACACTGGGACAAGGAGGAGGAGAGTATCAATGCAATTATCCAAGAACTCAAGCAGTGACAGAAGACCATACCAATTCCAGAATGAAAGGGAATGCAAGAGTTGAAGAAGATACAGGTAGAACTTATCACTACACAAACACAAAAATAGGAGCATTAGGCTCAAATAGAACCGTTGTAGGAACAGGTAGCAGAAGTACTTGCATAGGTAGAAGAAGCCAGAAACCAGACATCATAGACTCAACTAGAATGCACATGACTGATGAGCGAGGAATTGGCAGCTCATATAGTCGACACCATCAAGGAGAAAACCACATAGGCACTGACAAAAAAAACAAAGTTGCAGGAACAGTTCCAAACGATTACCAAGGAAATCGAGGAAGCAAAAAGGAACTAGGTGAATTGGGACGAGTCACATGTTAGTGTTGGGGGCTTGTTGGCACCAGGCTAGAGATTAAAGAAGAACGATCATGGGAAAGAAAGCATGCATAAAACTGAAGTAACAACTAGCAGATGAGAATCACTTGTGCATGGAAGCAAGCATGCACAAAGGAAAGTGACAGTTGGAGGAGGAGAATCACACGTACGAGAGAAAGACCTAATGTAAGAAGGGTTAGGGTTTTTGTAATATTCTATAAAAGGTTGAAGAGCCAGAAATGTGAAAATATAGATACAAAATTATCATATAGGGTTGTTTGTTAGTAGTTTTTAGCGATTCTCTGTAATGTTTTAAGTGGTATGAATCAATTTTGTAAGATATTGAGTAAAGGAGACCCAAGGAAAGGTAGATCTGAGGATTAGACCATGGGTCATGGAGCTTGGTGTGATCTAGTTCATCTCACATAGATCTTACCCAGTTTTTTAGAGAATTGTAAGCATGAAGCACTGGAAATACAGAATGATCATAATACAAGAGCCAAGAGCCAAATATTTGTGGATGTAGCCCAGGAGGGGGTGAACCACGATAATTCTCATGTAACATGTTAAATGTATGCATGTTTTTACTTTTTTCCAGCAATTGATGGTTAAACTTGATGAATTATTTAATACATTGTTATGAATCTGCTTATACTTAAATTTAATTAAAATGTGGGATATTTGTATGTGAATCCAAGGAATAAGTACTCTCCCTTATAGCTCATGGTATCTGAACTTAATCAAGAAACCCCTCTCCCCTACTCAGTCCTAGGCTTTAAACACCTGAGTCTTATAGCCACCCATTTAAGGCTATCTCGGGTGAGACTGTTTAGCGTTTTCTGGGCACTATGTTGCCTTCTAGTTTACCAGGAGGGCCGATAGTTTTAGAGGCTTTGTTGGAACCCCGAATGATATGAACCCTGGGTCAATAACTCAGACAACCCGAGAAGGGAAGCGAGTAACCAACAATAAGTGTTGTTGCATCCATTTTCACTTGAAGAAACTAACTATGTGTTATTATATTTCATTTCTTTTGGAGTTAGTCTAAAACATCACCAAAGTTTCACCTGCACCCCCTTTTGAGTAAAAAAAAACTATTAAAATTAATGCATAACTAAAAGTTATTAGATACTTTCATTTTTCTAGGGTAAATCAACAAGTTTAGGCTAGGGCCTTGACATAGGTTGGAGAGTAAATTTCTCCAAGGAAACTAAACAAACATGAGTGTCTGAGATAGGGAGTGTAGAACCCATTTTTTTGTATAGGTTGGTCTGGAAGCTCCTTTAACATAGGAGTTAAACATGAGGTCATGTAAGGAATATCCGAGGAGATTCCCCTCTAGAGTTGGACCGAACGTAGTGGAAAGATTTTGTATTGGGGGTTTCGATTGTACTCATTGTTCCATGAGAGGCAGTGATTTCAAGGCTTCGGGATTTTCTACCCTTCCCACACTTTTGATCTTAACTGTCAACTATACCCCCAGGAACCGACTGCAAGCTAGTAACCTTAGTTTCTCTTCCCAGGTAAACCATAAGGTGACTACGGGGGTTTTCCATAGTACCTGGGGAAGATTTTGTATCATGCACTTCAGTACTATTGGAGGGTTCCCCTCAAAGAATGGTTACTTACACCGGATAAGGTTGATCTATGGAGGTCAATATAACTACTTCTCATACCTTAATTCAGTGGTCAATGGGATTTAATCAACCCGTGCCTTCGTCTGGAAGGGCTTGAGCCTGTTTTTTTATTTTTTCAATCCCAAGACTTAATCCACTTGAGTTGAAATTTTGACAAAGTTGTTTGTGTCTATTTTATCTTTAGGGATTTTTTTAGTGGTGTTTTTGGTGAAGGTAATTCAATATTAGACAGACGAGTAGATTTTCATTGAAATTTGATCGGTCAAAGTGGCCAACTCACCGCCTCGAAGATCGAGGAGAATTCAAGGCCTTCTGCCCATGGAAGAGATTAGAAATAATTCTCCCTCACCTCCTCAAAGGCATTATCTTGATCATTCTGTCACTTTCATATCAGTTGGTTAGTCTGATATCGTAGATCTTAAATCTCTAGAAGTCAATGTTCTATAACTATAAGAGGTAATTGTTGAGGATCTTGGAGCTAAGGAATTCGCTCCACACTCTAATTTTCCATTACCTTCAACTTTCTCATTTCTGGTCGTATGAGTCCCTCCTCTTGGATTGGACTTTGTTGATAGTCACCTTCTTCGATGGGCCATTATGGGAGACACTTCGTTAGTGTCAACGACCAAGGTCAGTAGCACCTACAACTCCCACCTTAGTGATTGTTACCAGGGGGATCTTTCCTCCTGGTATGTCAGATCAAATGACAAATGTGGTTCAATCCACTGTCACCACAACAAATAGTAGACTTACATCATCGGTTATCAACCCCATTTGTGTTTTGAGTGCAACAACATCTTTCACGTCAACAAAAAAATATTTCTATTGTGAAATGTTGTCGATGGGAATGTTTAATGTGTTGGTGCATACTCAACCAACATCCCAGTTGTCGAATGTTGGTGTAGGTAGCACTCAATATCCCTACCAAGCCTTTTCTTGGGGTAGATTTCACATTCTTCCATCTCCATTCCTCAGTAGTGGGCCTATTCCATTTTCCATCCCTAACCCTCCATGGGGCTAGGGTGTTTCTATGGGTAGTGAATCTCAATCCACTAGTATGTCGTCAAATTTGACTTCATTCACACTTTACGGTGGGTTTAGGAGAAACCCTTTAACCTTTTCTACAATGTGTTTACTACTTTTACTTTGTTGTTAGGTAGCAGAGTTTCTTCCAGAGTAGGCTCATAAGTTTGACCTCTTGGGAGAATCTTCTTAGGTTGAGTAGTTGAAATGGGCTTACTCTTAGATCTCAAATTGTACTTAGGTTGGACCTCTTCCATTATCATATCAGTTTCTTCTTGAGAGCTACACAGGTTAGTATGATCTCTTTCTTCACCCTTAATAGACGATTGTTGAGTGTTTAAATATTTTTTTGTAATCCTCTCTAGTCAGATAAGGTTGTGCGCAGTCATCACCCAAGTTCGTGACATCCTCATCTGAATCTCCAAAATCTTGGAGATCATTCGCTCCTATAAAATTTTCTTTCTTTAGGGGAGTTTGTATTTTCTGATCTTCATTTTTTATCTGTCTTTKCTAGTTTGGGGGATTGGGATTCCTCTTGAAATCCTTTTTGGCAAAAGAATTAGCTTTAGCMTGTTCTAGATCCATTCTGGATATCTTATTATATAGTTCCTTAATTACCTTGGCCATATCATCTACTTTGTCATCTGTGTATCTATTAGACCCTGATGGCCCTGCTTGTTCTCTAAAGATTCTAGTTTCTTAGTTTCCYRTTTCTACTTTAGCTTTTAAATTACCAGTAGCTCACCATCTTACTCGTAAAAGAAGTGAAAAATCTGGCTTGAAATCCCCCACAAAAGTTACTTTGGCTGCGGGGACGGTTTAACCTCGGCTGGGATTTTGTTATACAGCTTGTTGAATCTTTGAATAAACTCCATAACTGTTTCTAAATTCTTTTTTATTAAAGACCCAAACTCGGTTAAATAATATAGGTGGTCCTTTCTTTCGACCCATTGTCTAAGGAAAGCATCTTCCAAGGCGTCATAGGACAAGAAAGATCCTGCAGGTAGACTTTGAAACCAAGTTCGGACCTGACCTTCGAAGGTTTGTACAAGAAGCCTTGAATACACGTATTCATGTTTGGGACCTAGGATGTCTGTGAATTGATCAAAGAATTTTATGTCTTCGGCTGCGGTCAGATCTCTTTCCCCAGTGAATTTTGGCAATTGTTTTATATAATTTTCGAGAAGGTCATGCAAAGGAACAGGCAATACCAAGGGAGTGTATCTTGCTACCACTTTCACAAACACTCTGGGAGGGGGGAAAGGCCCTTGGCCTCTAGATCCTCCCCTAGGAGCACCTCCACCTCCTCCTCCGACAACCCCTCCACCTCCTCCTTCAGTGGCTACCATAATTATTAGTGGAAAGTTGTAAAGGGGGTTTTTGAAGATTAAAAGTGAATCTTTGCTCTCTTCACGAGGTGAAAAATCCAAGGATGACTGGTAAGGGATGTGAGGGCTTGGCTCTTCGGACTTGCAAGAGATGTAGTCAGGGGAACCAATGGGTGTGGAAGCTAGATGTGTGAAATATTCTTCGAGACCGTGTGAGGTCACAAAATTCAACTGAAGAGTCAACGATATATCGACAGTAGATAAAATTTCTACAAAACATTTTCCTTTATGTTCTACAAGGGTTATCGGATGGGTTTCACTTCTAACTTTGGAGCAGTTTGATGTTAGATCCTTCGTGTCTAAGAGAGGGCTGCATGAAGTTGAAGGTACAGAAGAAATATCGGTCTTCATTTGTAGGTATTTAGGCTAATAGATTGCAGGGGTTAGCTTAAGAGAGCCTCTCTCCTTTAAAATCTTCTCAGGATCTGTAACGGGTGTGGTCTATTTACCATCTGGGTTTTACCTGGTATTCTTTCATCTGGATCCATCTTATTAATCATGGAGTCACCAAGTGAAATATTGGAAAGCCTTTAAAAGGTGTGCACTCTTTGTTCACTATCAAAGGGTGGCACTTTCAACAAAAAAAATTTTTGTTTTCCCAGGGAAAAGATTTCATAACTTTAGTCCTCGGCAACGGCGCCAAAAATATGTTGTTCCAGAGTCTGTACTTAAGGCTTGGAAGTACAGTGTCTAGGCATTCGAAAGTGAGTAAGGGGTAAAGAAGGAAGAAATGTCAACCTTCGGCAAGGGAAGCTAGGGATGATTTCTGGGTTGGCGTTGTCTAGATTCCAACTGTTCTTGAATGTTTATATCTTGTTCAATCGCTGCCCATGAACGTTTGAGTTCAACCCGGGTAGTAGTTGTTTTAAGAATATTATCAAAAATATTTAAGGCAATATGTGCTTGATCTGATAGTATGGGTTTGATATTAGGCTGTCTTGTTACAAGGACAATCATAGAGGAACAGAATGATAAGAAACTCTGAGAGGAAATTTAGGTGATGTCTCAATTTCGGTCGTATAAAGGAGAGTTTACAGTTCCAGTAGTGAAAATAGGGTGCAAACCTAAGGCCCTTTCCCGTAACTGAGTTATATTTTAAATAGAGATGTATGAGGTGGGAGAAAACATTAAGTTGTCTATCATGTAAGGATCCTATCAAGGGAGAATCTCACTTATAAACAGAAGAAGAAAAAATATGAGGAAATAACCCGATGAAGGATAAAATATATATATAGAAATCTAAAGTGTTGACTGGTCTTATACTTGCTGATAGCTAGTACAGAGGAAAAACAATAAACAATATAGAAAACTAGAATTCATTCACTATAGTAGAGGTTGTACTAAATTATAGCGAAGCATTCATCAGATACATATATGAAATGAAATGGAATATGAGATACAATGAAACAAACTCATAACACAGTCATGACGGAATTGAGAATCTTCAGATTTGCTTTATATTAACTCTCAAGATAGAAAACCTCTATTACAGTCGACCCAAAAAGGTCCATCCTTTGTTCCTTCCTTCTATTATATATTTATACAGATTTACATATGATGGAATCTCAATCGTTCTAGGATTTTCAGTTACAACAAGAAGGATATCAATCGTTTCATTTCTTTATCTCTGTCTTTATTTGCTACTAGAAGCTTGCCCTCTTGCATGCTCAGTACAAGTGACACATATTTCCACCAGCCAAGATATCAACCTTGACAGTTCCGCTTGACAATTTTCCTCAAAAGAGTAACAATCTCGGGCTAATTGTGGCAACCTTTCTTCCATCTATTGGTCTAGGATGTCAATAGCGCACAATTTCACACTTGGTTTAATCATACATTTATCTATTTGAACTATGTCTGCCATAGCTACTTGTGAGATTTCGGCCGAATCTCTTTCTTCGTTTTCATTTATATCAAGCAAGATTTTTGCTATATTCATTTGACTCAATGTCTCAGCATTGCCTTCGCTATCAATACCTAACAGAATACCATCTATAGAACCAAAATCCTCTTCAAAGGATTTCATTACCTTCTTGGCTTGCAGTTTACCTTCTGATATACTATGCTCCCATTCTTTCAATAAAATATTTCATCTGGTCTGCTCTGAAATGGAAAACCTGGGAGTACTTCCTGATTCCCTATTGTTTGTGGCTATTACAGCCTCTTGAAATGCGACCTGAGTTGCTCCAACTTCTCTTTCTCTGACAGATAAATTTTCCAATACTTGATCAACAAGTAAGCAGTGGTCCCGAATTATCTCTACCTTGGTGAGTAAACTTCGCTGGGCTGCAGAAACTCTGCTCCGAATCTCCATTACCTGGGACTGGAACATCCTGATATTTATAACTTTACTTTTGGTGATTTCCACTCTAGCCTGTAGATGCTCAATCAAGTCTTTTTGTTGGCCCACTTGTATCTGATCATTCTTAACTACCAGCTCTGCTTGTTCAATCTTAGTTTTGAGAAACTATATCTCCTTTTTATCGGCCAGCCTTGCTTGTTCTATTCCTGCGCTTGCCTAGTCCTTGGCAGCCTCCTCAATTGTGGCTATTTTAGCTTCTAAGGTTTTGATGAGGCGATTTTTTCTCTTTAGCTGATTTTTCAAAACTTCCATTGAAAATTGGTTTGTTGTAGCATACGCCCCTAATGTCCCGGCTATTTCTGTCGCAAACTCTTCTTTCTTCTTGTATTTCCCATCGATCAACAACTTGAACTTCTTGGTTGTTGATCCCTCTTTCTAATAGAATTCTCTTTTTACTACATCCTTTCTCTTCTTATTGAAAAAGAACTCATTTAGAGGGAGCTCTTCCATCCTTATAGGTATCAATTCTTGATTTAAAATCCACCCTACGTCTATGTTTCCCTGAGTTGATTGTAAGGGAGTCATAAAGGTGATGGGATCTCCAATTTGCTTAGATGGCTATCATGGAGTAGTAACTGGAGTCTTCTTTTTCGGTGGCTCGGGAGTCTTTATCTCTGGCTTCGGACTCCAAGTTTGCTCTCCCCCATCCTGGTAATTTTCTTGGCTGGGTGTTGCATCTTTGGAGCCTTCAGCTTCTTTTTGTTGCACCTCTATTGTACTTGGATTCTCACCATGCAATACTAAGGGAAGACAATTGTGTCGATGTTCTTGGAATTTTAGAACATCGGCCCTCTCTTCAGGTGCCAAGGTTTGTATGCGAGCCAAAACCTTGTCATAATATCTTGCACCTCAGAAAATTTCATCCAAGGGTGAATTTGCATGTTCGAACCTTTTAAATCCGCAATTGGCCAAGTGATTACTTACGACCCTTTATGGATCGTGCTTCTTGAATTCAACATGAACCAATTTTAGGTCTTCCAAGGCTACTACCTCAGCTTTAGCATGCCTGAAATCTAACAAAGAATATGAATTTAAATGAATAAGAAAAGGTGGCCATACCTTTTTTGAATATCACTTAAGCTCCTTTCTTATGCCACCGATTACGGTTTGCCTAACAACCTCACGACAAGCCAACTTATCGGGTATGAATAATGGTAATGCATGTAGGGGAAAAGAAGCCCCGAAAATTTTGAGATATGAGAATTCTGCTTCTACATACCAATCGGCTATATTGCTCAGATTCATCGCTATACTGTCCGAGATCCTGGGTGGTTGGTGGCCAAAAATAGTGACATGCAGCGATACCATTACCCAGTTAAAGATTTCATACACAAAATGTACCGCTTTGTTTTCCCACAGTTTCGAATGGTAGATGTGGATGGGCTCAGTCTCTGATGGATTCTAACTCCATCTCTTTAAGGGAAAGGGGCGTTATAAAACACACAACATCCATAATGTATGCCGACATAAAGAATGAAGCAATATTTCCTCTCTCCCTCTACGCTCAATACTCTATAACTCGACTGGTGAAGCTATCAGACAACATTTTAGCCCAGTCGAAGGAATAGCCTTCGGCGACTAAATGTATTAGAGGCACCCACTGAAGGAAAAAATGTGTGGTGTCCTCTCTCCCATATAATCTGCAAGTCATCATAGCTACATATTTGAACTGTGGTTCCAAAGAAGCTATTGAATATATATTTTTACTGTCTACCCTGAACTTTGCAAGGTGTGAGACCCAATCTTTGATTAAACTAGACATAGTCTTGTCATATTGCACACATTCCTTCTGTTTGAAATTCTCCAAGAATTCGACATTGTATGTAAAGTGTGACACGGTTGGCAAATTGTACATAGCCTGAAGTTGTTTGGGTCTGAAAGTGCCAATAGTGACCTTCTGCTCGTTGATGATGGTTCTGGTTGGTATATCCACATGGTCTAATGCCCACTATACCATATCATAATAAGGGAGTAGTCGTGGCCTAGCCGCTACTTTATGCATTCCATCTTCGACGACAATCTTATATTTGGTGGTCAGGTCATCTTTTTCATTGTCACTGGAATCATCTGAATAATCTACCAATTCGGACTGTAGAACCTCAAAAAAAAACGACCAGGTCTTGACAGAGTCGAAACTTCGAGGTGAAGTATCAGAGACGTTGTCTGAACCTTGTCCTGAAACCTCAACGTTGGCTTTAGACACTTTTCGCAGGGCCATGGCGGGGGATCCTGCTTTAGCTCTTCTGCAATAAAAATATGTATACATACAGAAATTAGTTCGTTGAGAAAGTTTTCTCTGTGTAATGTAGAAATGAATTTGCGATAACAAATAACAGATCTATACATTCGACCATTTAAAACTTGGTACTTTTCAGGAACAGAATGGTCAAATCATTCTTAAACATAATTTAGCAATAAAAACCCAATACTTACTTGTCGATTCGCCTTGTTTATAATTAATGCCATAAATTTTGACAGTTCGAAACGTAAGTTGGTGCAAGGAAAAATTAAGATTGCCTCGTAGACTGTGCATGCATCAAATCATGGGAAATACTGGCTTATCTCAATTAATCAGGTTTTATCAACGTTAATTAATCTTTCAGTACTCACTACATCTGGATTTTTCACTCTAACCGTTCCAGCCTCTAAAACCCAATATTGCAATAATTAGCTTTGGTTAAATAAAAATGTAACCAGGATTAAGTGTTTAATTAATCATGTTTTTTAAAAAAACAAATATCGTGGTTATTTATATCACAACTTCGCGACTCGGAGCTTCGAAGGTATAGCTTCTGGGATGTTCGTATGCCGAGTTGTGAAATCGCGAGATCGTGATGATTTGATTTAATTAAATTGGGGGATAAAACTGGATTAAGTGTTTAATTTATTATGTTTCTATCTTTATCGTAACTTCGGGACTCGGGGCTTTGACGGTGTAGCCTTTGAGGGAAAACATGCCAAGTTGCAAATTTCTGACTGAGTTTAACCATGGCTGAGCTTTTTACCTTTAACACTAACCTGGGTTACTTAAAACAAGAGTCTCGTGGTTTCGACTATCGGGATTACAACGGTAAGACTTTTGGAGTTAGTAAACACCAAGACACGAAATCTCGATGATGCTTAGCCGTAGTTCAGAAAATATTTACTCTCGCTATTGACCTGGGTAAAACTTTAAGGTTATTTCGTCATTTTTCTCTTTGGGACTTGTAAACTATGTGATCTATAACACCCGACATGCGAAATCCTGAGGTAAGAAAGGGGAAAAAATCATTTGAACGAAAAGTATAACTCACCTTGAGAGTATGATAACCATTGCCCCTCGCGTGATGAGACTTCCGAGATTTTGGAAAAAATAAAGGAAAATATGAAAACTAACTTTCGATTTCGAGCATTAAGAAATAAAATTCAAAACAGGCTTAAAAAAACAAAGGTGGCTCCAACATAGGCTCTAGCTAGGGATCCCGTTTTCCTGTAAGACGGGAAGAACAACAGACCACATGCTGATATTGGGTAAATGGTGTCAATGTCTTTAATCCAGCAAGAAAGTTCCTGAGGACAAGCTACCGAAGGGGAAAGGGATTTCATTTTTTTACCTTCGAAAAGATTTTCAAAACTCAGATACTTTTTAAACTTAGTTGTAGTCCCTTTCATGACTTTCTCCTTCCTATCATTGAATTCAGGTCTTCCTTGAGACAATCAAAACAGTCCTAGGAGATTCAACAGATCTTGTGGCTATCGGCTTGCATCAAAAGAAGAAAATTATATGTTTTTAATCAGGAATCCCTTTCTTAACTTGGGATGTAGATCAAGTTTTAAAAAGAATTGGTTACCAGAGTAGAGTGATATTCATGTATAACAGCCTCACAAATATCTCAGATATTGCTTCACTGCCAGCGAGCCTGTTCAGTACCCCGGTGAAGTTATCTGACCCTTTTTACCAAATTTTCTTTCACCACTTTGGAATATATTTATGCATTTAAATGTTGAGACAAGGGCAATCATTTATGAATTTCCTTTCATCGTCTCTTGGACTAGATGGGGGCAATCATTTCTTAATTTCCTTTCACCACCTGTCTTATAATTTTCTTTTTTAGAGCGTGAAGATGGGGGCAGTTAGTTTGTATTAGGGATGATATTTGTGTAATATTTTTCATTATAGGTCTATCAACTTACTTTGATTACTCGGCACCAACCTTCCCTTAACTTTCACAACACCTTCATTCACAAGGAGAAAGGGAAAAATAACTTTTTTGGGGTGTTCTATTTGAGCAAGCCTCAATCTTTCGAAACTACTGAAAAACCTAGGAAAGTTAGGATCACTTTTAAGTGTCACTTTGTTTAGCAAGGGACCGAGGAGTTGTGAAGACCCTCTTTCTTTCCATAATCGACTTTGAATCTCTCGAGGTTGAAATGTAATCTCTTCTCCCTACGTATGCGAAAATGGAAAGATGTTGACTTTTTAAAGGGTAAACCCAAAAACAGAAAAGGGTGACAGATAGAGATTTATGGACTGAGAAAAGATGTCAAAAAATCAAAACTGACTCTTGAAAATATTTTTCGAGGGTCCTTTACTTTGACTGACTACATTAATTTGAGTGACTTGTTTATTTCGTCTTATTCTTTCATAAACGATTAACCATGGAAATGATCTATTATTTATTAGTTCAAATGATGTTTCTATCTGAATGAGGTTATCTCGGTCTTCTTTGATATCCCTTCCAAACAAGTCTTTTAGGAAATCTCACCTTTACCTTACCGTTTCATTTTCTTTGCAAAATATCAAAAAATCTTTGGTATCACCTGTTTAAGCCAATTTATTTCTGACACCCAACTTTCTGTTTACTTCTCTTGCTTGTTTTGTTTGTAGCTGGAATCTTGTAAAAGGAAAATACGAAGGTTATCGAGGCTATCTGAAAGGTGTCAAAAATTCATGAAAGAAAAAGAAAATCAGAATAACAATGCATAAATGAGAAATATACATATATGTGAAAAAAAAAAAATTATATATAAATATACACATCATCGTCTTCTTATTCTTCTTCTTCTTTTTTGGCGACTGTTTATACCTTATAATGCTTCAAA
>JASDQU010019900.1:4370-14950 GCA_032191745.1 Picea mariana
TTTTGTAGGGAACCCTATTAAAATTAAGAAAGTTAACATTGGAACAGAACAAGCACCTAAGTTAGCAAATGTTGGAGACTATTGGGATGATGCTACTATTAGTAAGATTACATAACTATTGCATGAGTATCAAGAATTGTTTCCAACCAAGTTCACAAACATGAAGCGAATTAAAGGGCCCATGGGAGAAATGAAGATCCCTTTGAGAACAGATGCAAGACCTATCAAGCAGAGGCCTTACAGACTAAATCCCAAGTATAAGAAAAAAGTTAAGATTGAATTAGATAGAATGTTGGAAGCATGAATCATAGAACCAGTTGAAGAATCTAAATGGATCAGCCCTATGGTGGTCCAAGATAAGAATTCAAGAGAAATCATAATCTATGTAGATCTAAGGAAACTAAATGATGCATGTTTAAATGATCCATTTCCTACACCTTTTACTGATGAGGTTCTAGATAATGTAGGAGGACAAKAAGTTTATTCATTCACAGATGGATTTTCAGGCTATCACTAGATCAAAATTTCTAAGTAAGAACGACATAAGACTACATTTGCAACAGAATGGGGTTCTTTTCAGTACACTGTAATGCCTTTTGGGTTGGAGAATGCACCAACCATGTTTTCCAGGGTGGTGGTCGAATCATTTAAGGAATTTTTACACAAGTTTTTGGAGGCATACTTTGATGACTAGACCATTTTTAGCTTACTGAAAGATCATATTGAATGTTTGATATTAATGCTAGATAGGTGTAGGGAATGCCAGATTGCCCTGAATTTGAAGAAGTGTATTTTGTTTTCTCCCTTTGGAGTATTGTTAGGACACATTGTGTTTAAACATGGGTTGTTGGTAGATCCTTCCGATATTGCTATCAATGTTGATCTACCTCCTCCTACTTTAGTTAGACAGCTGTGCACTACATTGGGACACACTGGATATTATAAAAAGTTTATTAAAGGTTATGCACATATAACAACACATATGGAGAAGATATTAAAGAAAAATAGTAAGTTTCAATGGACAAAAGAATACCAACAGAGCTTCGACACACTAAAGCAGAAAATGGTCACTGTGCCTATATTAGTTTTTCCAGATTGGAGTAAGGAATTAAACGTTCATGTTGATGCTTCATCCATTGCACTAGGAGAAGTTTTAGCACAACCAGGTGCAGGAGATATTTACCACCCTATAGACTTTGCTAGCAGGAAGCGTTTTACATCTGAAAGGAATTATACTACCACTAAAAGAGAAGTCTTAGATATGGTATATGCGTTGCAAAAGTTTAGACACTACTTGTTGGGAGGACATTTTAAGATGTTCATTGATCATTCTGCACTGAAGTACTTAGTCAACAAGACATTGTTGGGGTGAGTAATATGTAGATGGATACTATTATTTCAGGAGTATGACTTTGAAATTTTGGTCAAGCCACAAAGAATGAATAAGGGACCTGACCACTTATCTAGGTTAGAACATGGAGAGGAACCTACCAGTTTGGAGGATACACTACCAGATGCACAGTTGTTGGCTATTATAAAAGTTGATGATCACTTCATCGATATAGTCTAGTTCCTATCCATAGGAATGGAACCACACGAGTATAAAGTTATCCAGAAGAAACAATTGGTAGTCCACGTTGCAGATTTTCAACTTATAGCTGAATAGTTATATAATATGGGACCAATTGAGATCTTGAGGAGCTGCATTATGGAGGCAAAAAGACCGTTGATTCTTGCAGAAACACATGAAGGCCTCCAAGGAGGACATTATGTAGGGAAATAAACAATGCAAAAGGTTCTCAGAGCTGGCCTCTGGTGGCTCACTTTGCACAAGGATGCTAAGGAATACTACAGAGCCTGCGATGTATGTTAGAGAATAGGGAAGACGCCAAGAAGGGATGAGATGCTTTTAGCATGTCAATTAAATTTGAAAGAATTTGAGAAATGGGCTATTGACTTTGTGGGACCTATTAACCCACTAGGGAAGCACACAGGAGCTCGATATATCATCACTGCTGTTATCACTCTAGGAAACTCTCCTAGGCTGTAGGTCAGAGATGCCTGGTAACTTAATCTTTTGGTAACTATTTTCTCAATAGAAAGTGTGGGTTTGGATCAAGTCAGAGGACTGAATCATTTCTCACTCAAATCATGCATAAACACATCTAGATGGACAAGGCTTTCAACCACAAATGTTCAGAGTTTACAAATAAAGGGATGAATGAAGAAATAACTATTATATCAGCAGAATCACATATGAAGCATATATGAATGGCCAATTACAATAATCACAGAAATAATTGCAAAGTTAGACTTATGAATGCAGTGATAAGATGACAGTTATCGGGCATAAACAAGCATAACAACATGAATATAATATCCAGGTGCAAGTACAGAATAGACTAGAAGATGAAATCTAAACAATTTATGGCAAAAGAAGCTTGTATTACTCCATATGAAAATGAGAAGTTTTGAGTTACATAATATGAAAAAAGTCTCCAAAGTCGAACCCCTGGTTCATGTTCTACCTTTAGCTTTATAGCTTTACAAAGCAGTTCTGAGATCCTGAAAACAAGGATCAAATATACTAAAGATAGTAAATCAAAATTTAGTTGCAAAAGATGTGGGATGATTCCAAAAAATGAGGTCAATCCCAGATTTCATGGTCTTCCTCTCTTGTTGAGTGCTGGTGTAGTGTAGGATAGCCTCCCAAGGCTGAATGATGACTCTTCCAAGAGATAAAATTCGAATTTGCTGAGGTGTGCCAAAATCCTGATTTTCTGCCTTTGAAAAAGATACCAAAAATGATTAAAAGACCTCTTCTTTCCCTTATCCATCAAAAATAGCTATTGGATCTGATTTGATAATTCAACAACTGTCCATTCGAAGAGGTTTCAAACCATTCCAGCTCAAAAAATCTCGATATGGGCAAAAATTCGGTCATTCAGGCAGTAACAGGCTTTCGGTGGTTAACATAGAAGACTTATGGGTGGATTAACTACCGAAAGCACCGCTTTTGGTGGTTAATGAACAGTCGTCCTGTTCGCCTAAACCACCGAAAAGGCAGGTTTTCCAGAAATAAACTGCCTTAGGAAAAATTGAATTTCTAAGTCGTGGAGAGTCCGTTTTACATGCTTGAATAGTCGATTGACATTTAGAAATCCTAAGATTTCCAATGGTACTTTCAAATCTGCATTTGGAGTTCGAGAAGGCAGTCAAAATTTCCCTGCAATATTAGGCATCATTCTTCAAAAAATTGCTAGTGCGTTTGATCGCTAACATCTGGCTCCAACTGGGATGGAGACCTCCCTGTGAGGTCTTCAAGAACTTGGCATACCTTGTGCCTTTAGTATTGGGCATGAATTCATTCAGCTTAATGTATCATCTGGATATTCTCCAAAGTTTGTTGTTATCTTTCACAATCTTCTTTATTTGTAACATGTCTACTTCAAATTCCCTTGGAAATTCTCTCTGACTGGACTTGTAACTTCATCACGATGTGTTTCAACCTGTATTTCTCCCTCCATGGAGCTAACAATTTTGGCAAGGGTTTCCAACCCTAGTGGCCTGATTGCTGGGACTGTCTGTTCCTTCAGTTGTAGCCTAAGAAGCCTGAGTTTCCTGTATAAAGTTTCATTTTCTTTCAATTGTTTTCTTATGTTTTTGTTTGATTTCTTGGATTTTGTCATAAAGCTCAACGTTTCTATCCAAGAGTTGTGAATTTTTCAGCTTGACTTGTTTTTCTGAATGTTTCAAGTTGTACAACTCTTTTAACAGCTGATTTATCTTGTTGGATTTAGATACAGTAGGTTCAGTAGAAGACTGTCCTATCTCTGTAGGTCCCTGCTCCTCTACAGGTGTAGGAGTAGGAAGATCAGGATACTGTTCACCCTCTGTAGGTTGTTGTTGTGTACCAGGTTGATCTTTCTGCTCTGTTTCTGGATCTGAGTTAGAATAGGGTAAGTTGAGTGGATTACCCTCTATAGGTACATCTTATGCCTTGTCGAAATGCAACTTCCTCTTTGATCTTTTCATTTTGGATGAAGAAGGTTCTTCATGCTGTGGTAAAGGTGATATAGCTCTCCTTTTTCTCTGACTGCTTTTAGGCATGATTGTCTTCCTGCCATTGATCTTTTTAGCTTCTTCTTTTGGTGGTCCCTCTATTTGAAATTCATTCCAAAAGAGGAAAAATCCCCAGTCCACCTGTTTCTTCTTCAGAGTTTCTTTAACAAGAAGGGTAATGAGCCCCTGATGAGATAATATATTAGCAACCTTTTTTGGTTTGACCTTCACTTGTCTTTCCATCTTCGTAAGGGTTTTGTGAAAGAAGTAAGGCAGGTTTATAGGTTCTCTACCTGTGAAATGATTTAGAAGTTTAAAATGATAAATCATTACTCTGTTGTATCGTCCCTCACAAGTAACATAGAGAAAGTTTGCCTTTAACAGTGCCTGCCACCGGGGCTCCAAAAAGTACATGGGGATATCCTTCTTCCAAATCAGGTCTTTGTGAATGGGTAATAGATAAGACCAGAATTCAATATTTGATGGCACCGTGGATTTAAACTAGCAGTCTTCTGTTCTGGGAAGACCTGTAAATTCTGCAATAGAAGCTTCATCTATGATAAATTCATTCTTCCCTATCTTAACAGACCTTCCATCATATGCAATTGCAAAGGACTTGGCCACCTGTTGATGAAAAATGGTCAACTTTTCATAGTATGCAAATACTCCTGCTTGTTTGAAAAACTCTACTACATCTGGATGGGCTTCCAGATACCAAACTCCATCAATCTCGGCCCTCAAAGCTGGTCTAGACTTTGACATGATAGTAAATGCTGATGTGTCTATCAAATCCAGGAGATATGAGTGCAATTGATAGACATACTTTTCTCTCTCACGGAATAGAAAGGATATGTCGAGGATCAAGGGTATGACTCAATAAAGGAATTGTGACTCAACAAACAGAATTAGATATTAGGTAATCAAACTGAAACAGTGAGTTGGTTGAGATAATAGACTCTAATTCGATAGATAAAACTGTAACTCAACAATTAGGATTAATTTTAGGCAATAAAAACTGAGTCAGGGTTTCAACTTATGAATTAACTCAACGACCAAATATGTAATTAAGAGTGCAATTGAAAGCTGAAGATACGACTCATAGTTTTGGTATATGAATCAATTCGAGTGACAGGTGTATGATCAAGGATAAATTGATGATAAATAGCAGGACTTAGAGTTCTAGTATGAAAACCTAGGATGCAGAGTGATTATAGGTAACTCCAGTCAATTTAGGCAGAATTTAAGCATGAACATGACTTATCAAAGAACTGTGACTCAATCAAACAGTAAATGAGTTTTGAGCTGAGAGTAATTCAAGTATTAATCACACAGAATCGAGATTGATGATGAATGTTAATTGAATGCGCACCTGGATGATGAATTTGCCAAACTTTCGACCATTCTTCAGCCACCTTGAACGGATCTGAAATTTTAAAAATATGTTTTGAATGATCAATTCACGGGCCATTAGAAATACTAGGACTCGATGCATAACTGGATGAGAATTAAAACACTCCCATGAAACCAGTGGACTCCTGAATAGTTCTGAACGGAGTGGTCTGTACTCATCATATTCACTTGAACTGGCCGTGACAGTGAGGTCTAAATAAACATCTCTACTCGGCCATATCACACACCAAATGAAATGTTTGTTGGGTGATCTACAAATTAAAATTTGACACCACAATGGGAGTTTATCATCTTGTAGTATAGGTCTTTGCCAACTTTCTATAGCTGACTCCCAATTTCGATGCTCAATGAGGGTATCCTGAACAAGATTTGTTGCCACATTTCCATCAGATCCATAAAATTTGGTATAGCGTCTTTTATATGATTTTCCACTAGGAAATCTGACTTCAGGACTGTCCCATGCTAATGCAAATGTCGCAATCTTCTTTCCATGAGGTGGAACTGCTACTGAAGCCACAACAACAACACCAATTGAATCCCCTTGTTCTGAAGGAGGCGAAGGTGTGCCATAAGTATTTTCATCAAAAGACCCATGCTCTTATCTAAAAAATCTTCCTGGTCTTCAAAATCTTCGACAGTTGTAGTAGATCTATATACGCTGTGTGAAGAATCGAGTTTGCCACTATTGGTAGAAAGACAACATTTTTTTGCCAAAAACAGGTAACCAATTCAATCTTTCCGTCTTGCTAGACACCTTCAAAATTAGAAATGAAACTTGATAATAATGCCATTAATTATCATCTATCATTAGGAACCCTTCTCATGGCATTCAGATTAAGAAAAATTGGATTTGTGCAAAATTTGTAGCATTTTGCCCTATTTCTGTGCTTTTGGTCGTTAAAGAGACAAAATTTGAAAATGTTAACTGCCAAAAGCTCTACCTTTTGGTAGCTAATGAACAATCATTTGTTCTCCTAAGCCACCAAAGGCTGTAACAAAACTTCAGAAACTCAAAAATTTTCCTTCATTTATACTAAGAAGATTTTGGCTGCTTTGACGATGTTCCAGTCTTTTTAACAGGTCTGGTTTTTTCTCTCTTCTGTGCCTTCTTGAGAATGTCCCTTCCTTGGCTGTTTTGATTCCACAATTGCTCTGGAACTCGTTTTCGTATTTAAATTGACAACAGACGCATTCAAAAACTTTCTATGAAGATTCCTTACATTTGCATCTTGGTCACTTCCTTAATCCATTTCATCTTCACTATCAATACCATGCCTTCCATTTTCTTTAAAAGCATAGCCTACATGTTCTCTTCTGAGATGAAGATTTAATTTATACTCATGTATGTAGCATTTGTCACAGCCCTCATTAGGACAGGAAAAAGGGCGATCTAAAGGGACAGAGCCATATACTAAAGTTGGAACTTTTGGATGAAGAAACTCCCTTTCAGTTTGAGGGGGTAGCTTCACCGCATTTGCCAAATTCTTCTCATGTGTGGACTTTATGTGAGCTATCTATGGGGTAGTAAGATATAATGAGGGTGATAGACAACAAACCAGCTGTTAGGCGCCCAACAAATAATGAGAAAATAACATCAGCATCTCCAATCCTTGATATACGAGTTGCAGGTATGACAACATATTTTATGAATTTTGTCCATACAAATACTTGCTGGAGTATTGGAAGGCGTGAATGAAGAACCTGGTAATACAAGGGTCAAAAAATGTAGAGCTACCACTACTTGCATTTATGTCACCAGTGAATGTTTGCACCCCTAAATAGTTCGGGGCTATTCAAAACCACCACTGTCTGGTGATGCATTTCATGGTGTTGAGAATACATAGCTGTTTCTCCTTCATAACCAAGCAACTGATTTTCAGTATAGGATTGCAAACAATACTGGGCCTCTTTTAGATACTGAATCATTTAATAGTCATGGAATATACACACCCCGTCAAGACCCACAATGTCCTATTGGTCTTTTGTTCCAATCTAGAACTTATAAACAAAACCAGTCGAGAATAACAAAAATAAACAGAGGGAATTTATAAATCACAGCTGTAGAGAAGAAAGGACAATAAGATGCCTGCTCTAGACTACATCAAGGCCAACATATAAGGCCATTTGCTCAAATCTCCTCATCCATCCCTACAACTTATTCAAAATGTAATAAAATGCTGAACACAAGTTCCTGCTGCAAACTACTAGACTAAAAAGGATCTCATGCTCGATGATGAGCTTATTTTCTATCTATTCCTACTCTAACCAGTAGAGGCAGATTGATCAAGTAAAACTGAATTTCCAATGCAGCCAAGTAAGAAACTGATTTACTGATATCATGCTTGATCTTGACTTGAAAAATATTAGAAACCATACCATACAGAAATGGAGTTTGAAAGGGCAGCAGAACCAACCTTCCTTCAAAAATAGATTGACATTTGTTCTACTCAAAGACTCGCAATAATCATCAAAAGGATCAACGAAGATGTAAAGAAAAACCTCTTCCTGTTGTTTGATCTGAAAATAAAAAAATCTCTGGGTATTCTCTTTCCCATGAAGGCTGGCACTTTCAGCTATCTGTAAATCTGAAAAATGGTTGTAGACTGATTTCTGTACTAATCATGGATTGTTTGATATCTGCTGCAGATTCCAGATCAATAATGATGGGTATCGATGGTAAAGGCAAGAACAACTGCTTCTGAATTTCTTGGGATACTGAATTCATATCAACAACTTCTTTATCAAAATCTGAAGCCTCCTTAATCCCATAGTCAAAAATATAAGAGACATTTGAATCAATGACAAATGTGTCTATAATATGACTATCACCAACATCTTCACAATCATAAGAAATACTAACTGAATGCTAGATGTGGAATGCAGATTCTTTACAACAGCTATCAAAAATAAGATCAGTTGAGTAAAACTTCTCGTAATATGAATTGAAAGCCACATGAAAATCCTTCAGAGAATGGATAATAACATTAGGAAGAGATTGACACCATTCACGAGCATTTTCTTCTAAAGAAAATTTGAACAGCTTGATCAAGACATCTTCATGAACAAAACCATGTTCAAGCATGCACTTATGAAAATTGAATAAGTGCTCACCGGGATGATCATTCTTGCTTCCTCTGAATCTCGGAAGATAATCATCCCATTCAATTATAGTCGGCACTGGATGTGGAAAACCGGCTATATCTAAAAAATCACAGAAATCATACCTCTTAGCTAAGATCTTTTCCATTTCATACCAGTGGAGTCACCAACAGAATTCTGAACAATGGAGTCGCCACTGAATTCTCCCTTCATGGAGTCACCATATAGATGATGTACAACTGATAGTGTCTACTTCTTGTCTATCATCAAGAACTAGATCTGCTGTGTCGTTCTCCCAAGGAAGTTGAGCTTCAATACTCTCTCCCCGGCAACGACGCCAATTTGTTATCACTCCAAGAAACTCTCCTAGGATGTAAGTCAGAGATGCCTGGTAACTTAATCTTTTGGTAACTATTTTCTCAATAGAAAGTGTGGGTTTAGATCAAGTCAGAGGACTGAATCATTTATCACTCAAATCATGCATAAACACATCTAGATGGACAAGGCTTTCAACCACAAATGTTCAGAGAGTTTACAAATAAAGGGATGAATGAAGAAATAACTATTATATCAGCAGAATCACATATGAAGCATATATGAATGGCCAATTACAATAATCACAGAAATACTTGCGAAGTTAAACTTATGAATGCAGTGATAAGATGACAGTTATCGGGCATAAACAAGCATAACAACATGAATATAATATCCAGGTGCAAGTACATAATAGACTACAAGATGAAATCTGAACAAGTTATGGCAAAATAAGCTTGTATTACTCCATATAAAAATGAGAAGTTTTGAGTTACAAAATATGAAAAAAGTATCCAAAGTCGAACCCCTGGTTCATATTCTACCCTTAGCTTTATAGCTTTACAAAGCAGTTCTGAGATCCTTAAAACAAGGATCAAATATACTAAAGATAGTAAATCAAAATTTAGTTGCAAAAGATGTGGGATGATTCCCCAAAATGAGGTCAATCCTAGATTTCATGGTCTTCCTCTCTTGTTGAGTGCTGGTGTAGTGTAGGATAGCCTCCCAAGGCTGACTGATGACTCTTCCAAGAGATAAAATTCGAATTTGCTGAGGTGTGCCAAAATCCTGATTTTTTGCCTTTGAAAAAGATACCAAAAATGATTAAAACACCTCTTCTTTCCCTTATCCATCAAAAATAGCTATTGGATCTGATTTGATAATTCAACAACTGTCCATTCGAAGAGGTTTCAAACCATTCCAACTCAAAAAATCGTGATCTGGGCAAAACTTCGGTCATTCTGGTAGTAGCAGGCTTTCGGTGGTTAGCATAGAAGACTTATGGGTGGATTAACTACCGAAAGCACTTCTTTCAGTGGTTAATGAACAATCGTCCTGTTCGCCTAAACCACCGAAAAGGCAGGTTTTCCAGAAATAAACTGCCTTAGGAAAAATCAAATTTCTAAGTCGTGGAGAGTCCATTTTACATGCTTGAATAGTCGATTGACATCTAGAATTCCTAATCTTTCCAATGGTACTTTCAAATATTCATTTGGAGTTCGGGAAGGTAGTCAAAATTTCCCTGCAAGATTAGGCATCATTCTTCAAAAAGTTGCTAGTCCGTTTGATCGCTAACAACTACTACAAAGTATTTGACCAGATGGGCGCAAGCACGAGCAATTAAGGACTGTAGTGCAGCTACAACTGCATGATTAATATTTGAGGATATCATAACCAGATTTGGATGCCCAAATATTAGTATGAGTGACCAAGGCACACACTTCATCAACAAGACCATTGAAGCCTTGAATCAGGAGTTCGAATTTCATCATCATAAGAGCACACCATACCACCCACAGGTGAATGGTATAGTCGAAGCTTTCAATAAGATCTTGGAAACAATGATGACTAGGTTTTGCAATGTTAACATAGATGATTGGGACTTAATAATTCCATCTGTATTATGGGCTTATCGAACTACTTGGAAAAAGTTAACAATGCAGACTCCCTTTAAGTTAGTTTATGGATTCGAAACA
>JASDQU010019901.1:18296-29136 GCA_032191745.1 Picea mariana
GGCTAGATCCCAGCTTTAAAAGCGGTTGGTTAAGGTTACCTTTGTTTATTTCCTCTTTTTCAACCTCTAGGAAATTTACAGAGTGATAACATAATGAAAATATGAATCTGATCTAAATACCTTCTCATAATCATTATCTGAATTTCTCAAATGAGAATCAAAACCCTCTTCAATTGTTTCATCCAAAAAATCCTCGACAGGCTGATCTAAAATGGCATGTAGCGGACCCTATTCGAACTTCACACTTCACTCAATGAAAAGTGAATCGGTAGAAGTTTCTATAATCATATAAACTTTTACACCTTCAGGGTATCCAACAAATATTCATTCAACACTCTGAGGCTCTAGTGCCCTTCATTTATCAGATGGAATATGGGCCCATGCACGACAACCAAATTTTTTGAAATGAGAGACTTTTGGTTTCTTACGACACCAAGCTTCAAAAGGAGTGATTCCCTTCAGTGATTTGTGAGGAACATGGTTCTAAATGTATTCTTCATAGTTTATTGATTCAGCCCATAGCTTTGGAGCCAATGATTTCAATTGTAGCATGTAATTTTCCATCTCTTTCAATGTCTGGTTCTTTCTCTCGACAACACCGTTCTTCTGTGGTGTGTAAGGCACTGTATGTTGGATATCAATGCTCAATTCAGAACAAAGTTTTTGCATATATTTTTTAACATAATCACCTTCATTATCACTACGAAGGATCTTAATCCTTCCCTTAGACTGATTCTCAATGAGTGTTTTAAATTCTTTAAAATATTGAAAAACTTGAGATTTCAATGTCAAAAAATACACTCATGTGAAGCGAGAGTAGTCGTCGATAAAAGTGAGTACATACTGATATTTTATGATTGAGGGATCGCGGAAGGGTCCCATGAAATTACTATGAATCATATAAATAGGTGAGGATGTCCTCCATGCTTTTCCTTTGTCAAATTTTTTCTCAGGATGCTTAGCAATAATGCAGCCTTGACAGATCCCATTGGAAAATTTGATTTGAGGAAAATCGATTAACATGTCTTCTTTGTTGAGTTGATGCAAGTAACTATAATTAATATGCACAAATATCTCATGTCATAACCTACTCTCTTCATTAGTATGAGAAAAAAAAATTGTACATACATATTTGGGAATGAAATGAGAGAAGGAATACAACCGAGAGTGATGATCTGCAACACCGTGAGCTACCTGGGACCCCGTTTTTAAGTACAAAATCTCCATTGAATCTAGTTAGAATTCGACCTTTTTTTTGGAAATGAATGTGTGATTTGATAATTGGAAAACAAGTTCATGTAACGAAGTGGAAAATGCAACACATTATCAAAATATCCCCCTTCCAAAGAAACTATGCCTTTACCACATACCTCAACCGATGTGTCGTCTCCCATGAGAATAAAAGGTCCTATGCACTCTTTGATGGATGAGAATAATTATTTATTTCTATCCATATGATTCTAAGAACCTAAATCAAGGATTCAAGTAGATGGGGAGGATGTGATAGCCATCAAAGTGTGACCATCATCAACTTTTCCTCTTCCTTCAGTTGATTTTTCTTCATCCTTCTTCCTTGCATTTGTCAGGACCAAGAGATTGTTTTGTTGTAGCATCTTCGACATCTCATATATAGTTTTACTCATACAAGAATATTTAGGATGATAAATTTTTTGATAGTATCTGCATTTATATCTTTCCCTTTTCTTCTTCACTTTGTGATCTGAAGAAGATTCATTCGTCGGTTTCAAGAACTTTTCCTTTCTAGCCTCGGGGTTTTTTCCTTCCCCCTTTGTCTGATGTTTGAAATTCGGTTTGCTTGCTTCATTTGCTACAAGAGAATGATATATAGAACCCTTTATGGATCCCATGGAAACTAATTTTTCCTATTCTTGAGTTAGTGCTTCAATAAAATCATCTAAAGAAGGAATTTTCTACTTCGGAGTTGTTAATTTTGAAGCATGAAATGAGGAAACAAAAACTGAATAATCGGGACCTAGTTTTGAGAGAATGGAAAGGATGAGTTTCTCATATTTTTTCAATACTTTGAAATATTTAAGCTGAACTAAAAGAGATTTAATTTTTTTAAAATACTCGTGCAAAGAATCAAAATTTGACAGATTCAAACCTATGAGTTCATGATCCAAACTGTAGTCTTGAAGTTCATCCTGTTTACCGAACAACTCTTCCAACTTGGTCCAAACCCCGTTGGGGTATGATGTGGTGTCAAAATGGAATATCAAGTCTCTTGATATGGAAATACATATCATCCCAAAGGATTCATCCATTCGATTGAAATACTTTGCCTTCTCCACAACATTCATTGGCTCAACTTCTGTACCCATTGTTATTCGGTAGAGACCTTTGCTTCAGAGAGAAAGGGTGATCTTGGCTTTCCATTCAAAGTAGTTGAATGAAGTTAGGAAAACATGCTTGGTCTAAAGGTGTTGATCCATTGATTTTTTCTACCTCCTTTGATAATATTTCACCTTCAAATAAAATTAGTATACCTCTCCCTCAGATTCCCTGAGGCTATGATACCATGTAAAATTTTGAGACCCGAGAGATCTAGAATTCGATGAGAAAATAATACTAATCCAATGCATTTTGAAATAAAGAAAGAAGATATATATAGAGAGAATAATTTACTCCACAAGAAATAATGTATTCACAATATCTTCAAAATTACAATGAGATCAATCCAATATGTACAGAGGAATTGATCTTGTAACTAATAATAACAACTGCCACTAAAAGCAATCTAAAAATGGCTAAATCACATGCCTAAACGTCTAAAATAGATAACCCACACTTAAAATAAGTATGATAGGTTGAAAAGTGCGAGTTTACTAATTGATTAGCTAAACATGCAATGTTTACTAAAGAAAGGGAGTAAATCCCTAAAATCAAGGGACAATTTCCTTGATTTAAGGAGGAAGTGTGTTGTCCTTACTTTAGGAGTTTAAAGTATGCATGGAGGCTATAAATGAGTTATTAAGTGGAATTCCAACTAAATAACTCAAATTTAACTCCCTAAACTTAAGGAAAACTCCCTAAAATTAAGGAAGGTGTCTCCTACCCTCTCTAGAAAGTCAAATCAACTGAGGAAAAATGCATTGGAATGAATTAACCAAGGTATAGGTGCCTAAGATAAGTAATACACCAAGGGAAGTTAGGATTATGCTATAAAAAATGGTATACAACAACTATTCATAATCATTTTCATATTATTAAAATAATAAAATATTTTAGAACAAATTCTTACCCAATCCCTTTTAAACCTTATGCCACATACACATGAGAAATATTTATACATGTCTGGTTGCCAAAGATTTTTTTGATATTACCTTATCAGTGGTGCTTCACGGGGACTCCCAAGGCCCTTCCATAAATTCTCTTATCAACAACCTTTTTGCATTTAACCTCTAATTGAGGCCATCCACCATTAGCAACTGCCTTTCCAACAAGTCAATGATTTCCTACATATAACATCCTTCATCACATTCACATGAATATAAGTTGTCATGTAAATTAAAAATTCATGTATCATAACATTTAACTCAATAAAACCTTTTTAGATATGCCCCAACATATCTCTATAGATTCTATCACATTGCTACTTAATGCATTAGGTAGTGCAATCACAGTATAATTTTCAATTGTATCTATATCCATACAACTTTTAACATTCTCATGTATTAAAAAATTTCACATATCAACATATCAACTTATCATACCATAGAAATACAATAATCAACAAGAAAGGAATCAAGGAACTCTTCCCTTTTCCAACTCCTTTTACACAGCTGGGGACTTTCAGTCCAACTGAATTATTCCAAGGCTTCACTGCCTTTACTTAACATGACTCAACCAAGCCTATTCATTTAAACATACTCATTGGTTTATTTTCATTTTACCAGTTGTACTTGTTTTCACAACTGTTCTTTCTAGGTATATACCCTGTCTCAAAATTTTAGAACTTGAAAGTGAGAAAATGGTCCTCCTTTTCTCCTTCTTTGCTTATGCAATCTATCCCTCATGGGATTTTCCTTCTCTCTTCCTTGATTAGTCTCAGCCAATTTCACCTTGAATTTCTTGGGTAAATAAACATGTCAAAACATCAAGGCTCACTCATAAATTAATTATGAGCCTTCTGCACATTTCCCAACTAGAAATAAGATTGGTCATCATTCATTTACATGTCTCCTTCACATGCATTGTAATTTAAAATATAATCCAAGATTCTTGTACAAATAGTATTTGTAGTATATTGCCTACTTTTCCATCATTCATTAAGATTATGACTTTGTCCTCTTGACAGAATCCTCACACAGTTCCTCCACATGGAACCTTCTCATCATGCAACCTCCTTATTTCATATCTGAGATGACCTAAACCTCGAGTCAGCCTCAGCTTTGTCATTTCATATTATTGACTAATATTCCATGAAGAATTATCAACATGTATCTTTGTTATGGATTCAGATTATGCATTCAGACATGCACATTTATCCCATCAGTTTGCATTCACACTGTGCTTTAATCACATGTCTTGGAATTTGGTGTGTGTCCATCATAGGAACACTTTATTGTTTCATTTCCTTATCTATTGAAAATTAATTAGTTCATGATCATTCAATATCATTTATATTTAGTCCTTAAAAGTATAATCATGTTTCCTTTTATCATGGCAACAAAGCATTCCTTCTCATTTGTTTTTTTTTCCATCAATTTAGACTATCCTTTCTTGAGGAAATGGAGCACATCCCCCTCAATCTATTATTTCATCAAGAAAAATCAGACCCTTCCAACATAGAGTCTTCCATGCATTAATGGCATTATTTAGATATGGAAAGTACAAATATTTCCTCRCATTTCACTTGTTCAKACCTTCATATCATACTTTTAAGCATGTATRTGTATATTTACATATATGTAGGTGCATCRCTTGCACCTTTTTTTCCTCATTCATTTCTTCCTTCATACTAGGAAACCTTATAATGCATTCCATTCATGCACTCAWGCATCCAATTACATCTATGGATGTTCAACATGCAAGCTCACTATTGCACCTTTTTTCCTGTCATTCACACACATGGACATTTCAAACTTCCATATCCTTCCTCCCARAGATCTTACAACCATTCTTATGACAAGTCTCATAKGAATACTCACCACCATGTTGCCTTCTCTGTTGAGAGTTTACAATCATTCACATGATATTCACATGACAAGTCTTGTAGACATATTCATAAATATGTTTCTCTTTCCATATGATAACAACCAACAAGACAACACTCTTGCCTAAACTACTATAAAAGTATGCAATGACCCAGAAATATAATCTGGGAAATTTTGATAATGCCCTAGGAAACAAGAAAACTTATCAATATTCTCTTCACGCCTCAAACCATTCTTGGTCAACAGACCTTTTTATCAAGGGAATCATTTTATAGATTCCCTCTCACTACAACTTGAGCACACCAAGCCATAGTCCTATGGATACCATCCACCTATGGATGTCATCCTGACCCATTGGTCACCTAGAAATACCCCAACACTTCCTTTACTACATACATAATCAACAATTTGATTAACCATTCTACCTTATTCTCATAAGGTAATATGTAATCAATATCATCAACATTTTACTTATGTTGCTATACTCAGATCATCCTTAACCATATGATCCATGACATCACCATATTTTACATCCAATAACAAACTATAATAAGCCTATATGCATGTTATATGCATGCTCAATATTTTCCATATGCATTTCCAGCATATCCCCGTGCACCAAGCATTTTACCCATGCCTACAGTGTAGTTGTATTCTAGTTGTCTACCATCTGTATTCACATGCACATGCATGTCCTTAGATTAATAGGTATATACATTCTCTTATTACAACCATGATCATCATAAATTTGGTCATGTGTTCATATCTCTTTACCTCTTCTAGGAGGTCTAGCAATAGTTCAAAGGACTCGTTTTTAATTGCTTAACTGGGTTATTATCCAACAACAATTTTCATTCACTATAGGTCAAATAAATTGACCTTACACATTTTCCATCAGTTCTTTGATCATGAGGGATCATACACATATACAAGATTTAAAATTTTATTAAAGCAACAATTATTACTACTACAGATTATATCAATCCATGCCATTTTCCTTTAAGCACAAGGAATTTTCCATAAGGTTTTAACCTTTATATAACCAACCATATTAATTATAAGATACTCTGCATACCCTAGCATATATACATTATTATACTTAACAAAAAAACCAAGCTCATGTCCCTTGTCTGGACTCAGACAACTTCATAACATAATTTCTGCCACCTCAACCATTTACATTTAGGTTTTACCAATAGTGCCTATCAGCATATTCCTACTCGTGTAAGAGTAATCATCAATTTGAAAAAGGGACAATATAATTTCCCCTGCTGTAATTCATCCAGGGTTCCCAAGGTGCAATTACAATCTGCTCTCCTCCATCCTTAAGGGACTTCTATAGATAAAGATCAATCCTTTAAAGGTAGAAACACCTTTCAATAGGCTCATCTAAAATTTGATATACCAGTCCTATGACTGATCTCTGGCTCATCCATGCCTAGTGTTGTAGCTTGTTCTAATACCACTTTGTAATAGACCCACCCCCCCTAAGTACCTTTTTCTGGGATGGGGTATTAAATTTTTCACTTCTTCTAACAACCTTAAATATTCTTTATCATAGTTCCATCCTCTTCTGCTCGTCAATAGATTTCCAAGATAGGTAATTTCACTCAGAATGGAGATCTAGAACAAAATCTATGACCTCCCAAAGTTCTTTGGTTTACATAGAAAAAATATTTCTTACTGTCTCATGGCATCCATGCGATGTTTCATTTTCCATGTCAACTGACTTGAAGACACTCGGGTCTTGACATGGCACTAGCCTAGCCTACCATGGTGGAACTTCATTCCATGTAGGCCTACAACGATCGTCACTTGAACCTTCTTCCGACACACTTCATTGCTTACCTCTAAACCCACTCAATTCATCATCTTATTAGTAATAGAAATCTATCATCCTAATGACATCCTAGCCACCTTGCTAGAAATCCGTGTTATCCACCATAAGATTTTACTTTCCGCAACCCATGTATTATGCCATACTTATGTTAACAGTTTTGGATCCTTCACAAGTCCTCATATGAGAGGAACCCCGATCGACAGCCAGGATAAAAAATCCATGCCAAATTGACAACTATGATTCATCCAAGGCAAAGCATAGGAATTATTAATTTCAATAATATGAATTTGAATTAGTGGCTCAGAACTTCTTCCAGGAGAAGTATAAAGCTTACCAGGCCTTCAAGGAAATGAAAACACCTATTTAGGCATGCCAAAATTTTCTCTCTTATCTGCTTTAATGAAAAATTGTGAACTATGAACAGTCCATACATGTATAAGATATCTCTAGTATGATCTGAACCAAATCAAGCCATAAATTCATCCCTAATAACAATGAATCATATGGGAAAATATCTACATGTGTGCAGGGATATACATAACACCCACAATATGCATATATATATATATATATATATATATATATATATATATATCCATCCATACCAATTTCCTTTAAGAACAAGGAATTTTCCATAAGGTCTTAACCTTTATATAACCAACCATCTTAATTACAATATACTCGGCCTACCCTAGCAGATATACATTATTATACTTAACAAAAAAACCCAACTCATGTCCCTTGTCTAGACTCAGACAACTTCATAACATAATTTCTATCACTTTAACCATTTACATTCAGGTTTTACCAATAGTGCCTATCATCATATTCCTAATCATCAATTTGAAAAAGGGAAAATGTAATTTCTCTTGCTGTAATTCATCCACAGCTTGCAAGGTGTAATTAAAATATGCTATCCTCCATCCTTAAGGGACTTCTACAGATAAAGATCTATCCTTTAAAGGTAGAAACACATTTCAATAGGCTCATCTAAAATTTGATATACCAGTCCTATGACTGATCTATGGCCCATCTAGGCCTAGTGTTGTAACCTGTTCTAATACCACTTTGTAATAGATCTGCCCCCCTAAGTACCTTTTTCTGGGATGGGGTATAATTTTTTTTTTCTTCTTCTAACAACCTTAAATATTCTCTATCATAGCTCCATCCTCTTCTTCTCGTCAATATATTTCCAATATAGGTAATTTCACTCAGAACGAAGCTCCGGAACAAAGTCTATGACCTCCCATTCTTTGGTTTACATAGATAACATCTTTCTTACTATCTCATGGAATCCATGTGACGTTTCATTTTCCATTTCAACTGACATGAAGAAAATTGGGTCCTGACGTGGCACTAGCCTATCCTTCCACGGTGGAACTTCACTCCATGTAGGCCTACAACGATCGTTGCTCGAACCTTCTTCCGATGCACTTCATTGCTTACCTATGACCCCACTCAGATCATCATCTTTTTAGTAATGGAAATCTATCATCCTAATGACATCCTAGTTGCCTTTGTAGAAATCTGCGTCATCCACCATAAGATTTTCCTTTCCATAACCCATGTATTATGCCATACTTATGTTAACAGTTTTGGATCCTTTGTAAGCCCTCATATGAGAGGAAACTCGATTGACGACCAAGATGACAAGTCTGTGCCAAATTGACGACTTTGATTCATCTAAGGCAAAGCATAGGAATTCTTAATTTCAATAATATGAATCCAGATTAATGGCTCAGAACTTCTTCCAGGAGAAGTATAAAGATTACCGTGCCTTCAAGGAAACGAAAAATCCCATTCAGGCATGCCAAAGTTTTCTCTCTTATTTTCTTTAATGCAAAATTTTAAACTATGAAAAATCCATTCATGTATAGGATATCTCTAGTACAATCTAAACCAAATAAATGTTATACAAACAAGACTGTGGAGCAATAAAATAAAACAAATGCGGAAAAAAAACATAGAAGATACACAATACAATAGAGACACAGATTTACGTGGTTCACCCAGTGTGGGATACATCCACCAGAGAAATTGCTAGGTCCTTCCTTTATTATTATCCATCATATGAAGGGATACAAACTAAAACAAACCCGCAATAACTTCCTCTTCTTTCTCTCATAGTCTCCTATCTCAGAATACAATATTCACCATCAACCATAGCCACAATACATTTCCCTCATAAATGAGGGTTTCCTTCTAGGGAAAAAAACCCTAACATAATCTCTATCATTAGAACTATGACCTTATAATGAACGGTCCAAATTTACAATGAAGTTACAATATACATTTACAAGGCAGTTTTTCCTTCGGGGGCTTCGCCCCCGAACCCCACAGAGGGGGTACCCCCCCTCTGCACTCCCCTGTGTGGAAGAGTGTACATACTTATGGGGTGTAAATACTTCATGGGGTATAAACACGGCTGAAAGTAAAAGACCTCTGAATCAGGAAGATAATCAGGCTCCACAACCAACAATCTCCCAATTGGATACTAATCTCAACAACTCCACCACTGTTGTATATGCTGGACTCTGAACCTTCGTGGACTTGGAAAATTTCTCATCTTCATCTTCATTCTTGAAGACCAACTGAAATTGAGTAAGAACTCAGTTTCTCCTTGGTTACTCCCTTTGTTAACATGTCTGTAGGATTCTAGCTAGTGTGTGTCTTTTCCAGCTTCAAATGTCCATCTTCCAAGGCAGATTGTATGAATTGGTACCTCAACTGTATATGCTTAGTCTTCAAATGGAAGGCTGAGTTCTTTGCAAGATGAATGGTACTCTCATGTCACAGTACAACCTACTATTCTCTTGCTTCTTTCCCAATTCCTCCATAAACCTCTGTAACCAAATCATCTCTTTATTAGCCTCTATAGCAGCAACATACTCTGCCTTTGTTGTTGAAAGTGCAAAGACCTTTTGCAGTTTTGAAATCCAACTTACTGTTGTTCCACCTATAGTAAACACATATCCTGTGGTACTCCTCCTGCTATCTTTATCACCTGCCATATCTGAAACAACATATCCTTGTAGAATNTGGAGACTAATCTCAACAACTCCATTGTTGCTGTATATGTTGGACTCTGAACCTTCTTGGATTGGAAAATTTCTCATCTTCATCTTCATTCTTTAAGACAAACTGAAACTAAGCAGGAAATCAGTTTCTCCCTGGTTACTCCCTTTGTTAACATGTCTGCATGATTCTGGCTAGTGTGTATCTTTTCCAACTTCAAATGTCCATCTTCCAATGTGGATAATATGAAGTGGTAACTCAACTGTATATGCTTATTCTTCGAATGGAAGGCTGAGTTCTTTGCAATATGAATGGCACTCTCACTATCACAGTACAACCTGCTATTCTCCTGCTTCTTTCCCAATTCCTCCATAAACCTCTGTAACCAAATCATCCCTTTACTAGCCTCTGTAGAAGAAACATACTCTACCTCTATTGTTGAAAGTGCAACAACCTTTTGCAGTTTTGAAATCCAACTTACTTCTATTCCACCTATAGTAAACACATACCCTGTGGTACTCCTTCTACTATCTTTATCACCTGCCATATCTGAATCAATATATCCTTGTAGAATAGTTTCTGAACCTCCAAAACATAATGCATGATTAGAAGTACCTCTAAATTATTTGAGAATCCACTTTACTTCCTCCCAATGTTATTTACCTGGATTTTTCATATATCTTCTCACAACTCCCACTGCATGTGCAATATCTGGTCTTGTACAAACCATTGCATACATCAAGCTGCCAACTGCTGATGAATATGGGACCCTAAACATGTATTCTATCTCCTCCTGTGTCTTGGGACA
>JASDQU010019902.1:14344-33745 GCA_032191745.1 Picea mariana
CAAACTACAAGAGCTTCCACCATTGGAGAGATTGCCAGTTTTAAGGGTATTGACACTAGAACGGTTACATGAAGTGAGGGAGTTGGGGATTAGGGGAAGCGTTGGTGGATTTCCGATGTTGGAGCGCTTGACTATCCAGGAGATGGATAGTTTAGAGAGTATATCAAATGTTGTGTGGACGGAGGCGACATTGCCCAAACTTCAATACGTGTGGATATGGAACTGCAGGTCATTGAAGAGATTGCCCATAGGAATAGAGAAGCTCTCCAATTTAAAAGACATACAAATGGCCAAAGATGTATGGGAGAGATCAATCGCGGCAGATAAAAACATAAAAATCTGCATTGAAAAAAGAGTTAGGATATTGTAAAAAGGGTAAGGATATTTTAAAATATTGATTAGTTGATGAAATGTTATTAGTAATTATTTTTTGAGAATGTAATATTGTAGGTTGTAATAATGTAATATTGTAAGTTGTATTATAGAAGTATTTGTTGTTAAAAACATAAAAAAATGTGTTTATACAAATTTAAAAAAGGTGATTTTTTAGACTATTTTTTGTTAGTCCATTTCAAAGTCACATTTTTTTCATCATTGATCATATATTAATTTGCTTTTAACTATAAATATTTTTCTTTTTCTCCAATATTGTATATATGCTTAGGAAAATAATTATTGTTTCATAATATTTAAATTATTTTTATTACACATGCTATCTACTAATCAATTCTAAATATTGTAACAAAATTTGTATCAGAATTTACATTTATAATAATTGCATATTGTTTAATTTACATTTATAATAATTGAATATTGTTTACTAGGCCTTGAGCTTGAGATATTGCTATTACCTATTGGTGCTAGTATATTGCTATTACCTATTGGTGCTAGTTGGTTACTAGGGTGAGAGAAACATTGTTAGTCTTTTTTGATAAGGATGAATTGCAAAAAAGACACAAAATAAATTTAGAGATAGAAAACACTATTAATGTTGTCTCTATCCATATTGTCAATTCAGAGAAATTTTTAGTAGACTCATCCTTCTTTTTTCGACCTTAATAACACCTTTGGTTAAAATTTTAGTGTTATTTTTTTGCACCTATTTTATTTTATTTTAATTTTTGGAACAACTTAATGTAATGGGTCGACTTATTGAAATAATTAAAATTAATCCATTTGATCCTTTCATAATAATTATTTACAATTGTTATTACTATTAATAATAATCAAATCAGTGATTTTTTGTTTATTTATAAATAAAACAAAGTTTTTATTATTAATGAAAAATCTTTGTGTTTTTATATATTTTAGTCATTTATAGGATTCAAGGATACACTTTCCAATTTCCATTTTTAATTTTAATGGAAAAACTTTTGAGTTTCCAATTTTTAATTCCAATTATTAATAGAAAAGTTCTTTTTGTTATAAAAGTTTTTTTATACTAATAGTCATTTTCTACATATAATTTAAATCTGTTTCTTTAAATTTTCTTTTAAAATACACATTCTAAGTTTTTTATTTAAATTAATGGGAAACATGTGATGCCATATATTGGATGTGAAGTGAAATGTTACCATGTATTTATTTTTAACCATCTTGTAACAAAATCTTGGTATAAGCATAATCCAATGTTGTAATTCAAACTTATCCTTAAATTCAAATCTAATGGGCACTTGTTTCTATAAAAAAAAAATGCACATTTAAACTACACAGTTAAACTATTATTTAATCATAGTTAAACTACACAGTTAAACTATTATTTAATCATAACTTGGTCCCAACCAACTCACGCTTTGAGATTACTCCATCTCACATTCCCCCCTTGATTGAAGATTCAACTTCTTCTATTCACCATCAAGCTTAGATACGAGTCCACTTTCCACCCTCATACTTATCTGAGTGTTTGATTCCATGACTTGTTGCCACATCCTCTCTATGCATAAGAGGAATACACACTACATGATTCCATGTGCTACCACACTAATGCATGTAGTCTTGAATCGACAGGGCTTATAAAACACTTAGGGAATTCAACTTGTCTATGGCTAAGTTTTACATCTTGGACCAAAAACATTTGGGGTGTTGGGCACAACTGATCATGCACCCCCTATAACACATATGTGTTGGCACAGGGGCAGACCCAGGGTTCAACGCTACAACAATGCATCAACAAAACCCTAACTACCGACCCTTTCGACAACACCTGCGAAGCAAATGAAGTCTTACCTGAGGTAGAGGCAGGGGTGGTAGCAGGACTCAGATGTCTGCAACCTTAGATGAGATACAGATCTGTGATTCTAACACTTAACAGAAAACTCAACAGTTAGCATTCATCAATATCTAGTTTAAAGTTATAATGCAGTTAGATCCTACTCTTAGCACAGATAAACCCTAAACTACAGAGCATCACAGTATTCATCCAGATCTAAGACATTTAAGCACTAAGCATATGCATATAGGTCAAATCTAACATCTATCCATGTTATTAAAAACAAAGCATCAACAGATCTATCTACCATTCATCTATATCAAAGCACTAAGAAAGTAAACATATGAACACATCAATACATCACACAAGCATAGCAACACAACATATACATGGTTCACCCCCACCCTGGGGTTACGTCCACCAACTCTTCTCTTCTTTATTATCTTTGCTCAAGCTCTTACAGGTACATAGAATCCAAAACCTACTCCGCGGAAGACGGGAGATCTGCGTGCACTCCGCCAGATCCTCCTTCTTCGAGCTAGGGTACAACACTAAGCCTTCACACAGTCTCTTACAGTTACTTGCACTTAGCCTTGCAATCCTCACACAGTATGCACAAAGCACATACAACTCTTGATCACATAGACCCAACACTAGCACTTAGCACTTAGCGCATCGACCTCTTTTCCAACTGACTTCTAGATCGCCTAGTCTCTTATTTACACATTTACAAAATAGGCCTAAGCATGGGTAAAACCATGGGCCGACATTCCCTATACCCATTACATAATCCCAAATCCCAAAAAGCCCTAAAAGGGGGCCGAGATCTCGCGATCTTTGCTTCGTCTTGCGCTCCACCTTCGACAACCTGTCAAAGTCCCAAAAATAGGTCAAACATGACCAGGGGTCCACAACACTTGGTCAAGGGCCAACAGACCCCCAACACTCACCTGTGATTCGTCCCGAGTCACTTCGATCTGGGTAGTTCTGCTTCAAAAGCCTCAATCTTGGCTCGCTCTGGTTCGACTTCTTGTTGTGCCACGGTTTTTTGTTCAACGAACTCTTGGATGACTGCTTCGTTGACAGATCCTTCTAGGCGTTGTTCAACTGCAGTGACAACTTGCTCCAGTTCTGCTTCTCGACCTTCGATCTCTGCGAACAATTGGCAAGCCTGATCCTGTACAGGTTGAAGCCTCTAAGTTACTTCCATAACCCGACTCTAAATGGTGTGAACCTTTTGTTGGGCAGTGCGCTGCTCCTGGGATCGCTTCATTATTTCCACAGCGGACAGGGGCTTCAACTGCGCTTGTATTGTCTTTGCTTGCTGCTTCGCTTCTTGGAGTTGTGACTTCAGTTCCTTCAACTCTGGATTGTTAGAGAGTCACTCATACGTCTGGGCACTTTGATCGCTCAATTAATTGCATTCCATGGAAAAGACTTTTATTCTTTCAATTGTGCCTTGGGCAGTTGCTTCTCTTTGATCCCTTATGTCCTGTGGGGTGTCGGGCACTATGCGGAGCTCTGAATCTGCTATTCTCTGTTGTAGCTGTTGGATATCTTCCGCGCGCTGCTCTACTTGATGCGTGACTCGGTCCTCTGCCTGTGGTTCTAATCCTGTCACAGAGCGAAGTGCTCTGTTGACTGCTTCTTTTACCTCGAGCTACAAACTAGTCTCCTAACCAACTTACGCTCTGAGATTACTCCATCTCACATTTCCCCCTTAATTGAAGATTCAACTTCTTCTACTCACCATCAAGCTTAGATACAAGTCCACTTTCCACCCTCATACTTATTTGAGTGTTTGATTCCACGACTTGTTGCCACATCCTCTCTATGCATAAGAGGAATACACACTACATGATTCCATGTGCTACCACACTAATGCATGTAGTCTTGAATCGACAGGACTTATAAAACACTTAGGGAATTCAACTTGTCTATGGCTAAGTTTTACATCTTGGACCAAAAAAATTTGGGGTGTTGGGCACAACTGATCATGCACCTCCTATAACACATGTGTTGGCACAGGGGCAGACCCAGGGTTCAACGCTACAACATCACATCAACAAAATCCTAACTACCGGTCCTTTCGGCAACACCTGCGAAGCAGATGAAGTCTCACCCGAGGTAGAGGCAGGGGTGGTAGTAGGACTCAGATGTCTGCAACCTTAGATGGGATACAGATCTGTGATTCTAACACTTAACAAAAAACTCAATAGTTAACATTCATCAATATCTAGTTTAAAGTTATAACGCAGTTAGATCCTACTCTCAGCACAGATAAACCCTAAACTACAGAGCATCACAATATTCATCTAGATCTAAGACATTTAAGCACTAAGCATATGCATATAGGTAAGATCTAACATCTATTCATGTTATTAAGCACAAAGCATCAACAAATCTATCTACCATTCATCTATATCAAAGCACTAAGCAAGTAAACATATGAACACATCAATACATCACACAAGCATAGCAACACAACATGTACGTGGTTCACCCTCACCCTGGGGTTACGTCGACCAACTCTTCTCTTCTTTATTATTTTTGGTCAAGCTCTTACAGGTACATAGAATCCAAAACCTACTCCGTGGAAGACAAGAGATCTGCGTGCACTCCGCCAGATCCTCCTTCTTCGAGCTAGGGTACAACACCAAACCTTCACACAGTCTCTTACAGTTACTTGCACTTAGCCTTGCAAGCCTCACACAGTATGCACAAAGCACCTACAACTCTTGATCACATAGATCCAACACTAGCACTTAGCACTTAGCGCATCGATCTCTTTTTCAACTGACTTCTAGATCGCCTAGTCTCTTATTTATACATTTACAAAATAGGCCTAAGCATGGGTAAATCCATGGGACGACATTCCCTATACCCATTACATAATCCCAAATCCAAAAAATCCCTAAAAGGGGGCCGAGATCCCCGATCTCCACTTCGTCTTGCGCTCCACCTTCGACAGCCTGTCGAAGTCCCAAAAATAGGTCAAACATGACTAGGGGTCCACAACACTTGGTTAAGGGCCAACAGGCCCTCAACACTCACCTATGATTCATACTGAGTCACTCTGATCTGGGTAGTTATGCTTCGAAAGCCTCAAGTTTGGCTCGAGCTGCTTCGGCTTGTTGTTGTGCGACGGCTTCTTGTTCAGTGAACTCTTGGATGACTGCTTCGTTGACAGATCCTTCTAGGCATTGTTCAACTACAGTGACAACTTGCTCCAGTTCTACTCCTCGACCTTCAATCTCTGCAAACAATTGGCAAGCCTGATCCTATATAGGTTGAAGCCTCTGAGTTACTTCCATAACCCGGCTTTGAATGGTGTGAACCTTCTGTTGGGCAGTGCGCTGCTCCTGGGATCGCTTCATTATTTCCACAGCTGACAGGGGCTTCAACTGCACTTGTATTGTCTCTGCTTGCTGCTTCGCTTCTTGGAGTTGTGACTCCAGTTCCTTCAATTTTGGATTGTCAGAGAGTCACTCATACGTCTGGGCACTTCAATCACTCAACTACTTGCATTCCATGGAAAATACTTTTATTCTTTCAACTGCGCCTTGGGTAGTTGCTTCTCTTTGATCCCTTATGTCCTACGGGGTGTCGGGCACTATGCAGAGCTCTAAATCTGGTATTCTCTGTTGTAGCTGCTGGATATCTTCCGCGCGCTGCTCTACTTGATGCGTGACTCGGTCCTCTGCCTGTGGTTCTAATCCTGTCACAGAGCGAAGTGCTCTGTTGACTGCTTCTTTTACCTCGAGTTTCTCTGCGAGCAACTGTTCGTTTTCTTGTTGCATCGCGCTTTCTCTGCTTCGAACATTGCCTGGAGAGCAATCTTCTCTTGTTTTGCAACTCAGTGATGTTCTACGGCTATGCCTTGCACTTGCTTCAAGGCCTAGGTGGATTGTTCCGTGTCTTCTTATGTGTGATGAAGGCGAGCTTCGACCACATTAGATAATCAACGGAGTTGGTCTGGCTCATCTCCCAACTCTGGTTCTCCTGATGGCAGGGGCGCGGTGGAGACTGCACGACAAGACTGAAGGGCCTGTTGTACCCCTCAAAGTTCGACCTCGATTCTGTCATACATTGCCTCCTTCTTTACTTCTTGTTTTTCCACTATTTCCAGTGACGCATCGTTTAGAGCTGCTATGATGAAGTCGAAATCATTAGTAGTGAGTACAGTGTTCATTAACTCAGTTATGTCCATTATGGCACGGTCCCAACAATATAATGGTGAGATTTCTGATCATAAATGCTTTTCTATCCGTTCGGGCCATCGGTCTAAAAGTTATACTGTTTCCAATGGCTATATTGCTTCGCCATGGTGAAGTGCCATGTGACGTTGTTCTATTATCCCGACGAAGTTCCAATTTTGCAATTTTTCTTTCTTCGAATTTTCCTCTGGAACCTTCTGTAGCTTTTCAATGTTAGCTCTCTTCTTACTTAGTTTTCTAGCATTTTTCCCAGTGAGATTTGTCTTGATATTCCTTTTTCCATTCTGATTCTTATCTCCTCTTGGTAGAGTAACTTCGCGCTGTTGAGATTCTTTCCTAGAGATCAAGGGTAATATTTCATCTGTATCTAGAATAGGTACTCCAGTCTCCTATGGATCTTCTAGTGTTCTTGCAACTTAGACATCCAAGTCTCTGGTGTTAAATAGCTTCGCTTGGTTCTCTTGTTCTTCAATCAAATGTGAGATCCTCCTAGTCATGAAGTCTTTTAACTTTTGCTTCTTTTGTTTTAAGATTTCTTCTTCCTTCCTTCTAGCCTGATCTCCTTTAATCCAGGGCTCTCCGAGTAATATAGAAAATGGAACGTTGTTCTCAATAAATCTAACAACTTCAAATTCTTCCTCTGTTGAAGTTCCATTGGTACTCATAGATATTTGGGTGAGCTTTCCACATAGGTTTATCAAATTTCCTTTGAATAGTCCTATTCCTCCCAATGAAGGAAGCATAGTAGGCTTTCCTAAAATTTCCCAAGTTCTTTTTGTCATAATGTTCACATGTGTTTCTTCATCCAGAACACAGTCAATGTTGAAGTCTCCTATTCTTGTTTCTATGCATTTTTTTTCTTTGAAGATCTCTGATAAGATGACATACCAGTGGTCATTCATGGTTTCTTTTATCTGTAGCAATACTTTCTCTGATTCTTTCTAGGGTTCTTTCATAATCTTAGTTTCTGGATCTGCCTTAGGGTTTTCTTGTCTCAGATTCATTCTTTCAAGCTTAGCAATCATTCTAGGGCAATCCAATACTTCATGGTCCATAGCTTTACAACAAATACAACTAGATCTTCTACCAGAGAATTTCTTAGCCAGATGTCCTGGTCTTCTGCAACTGTAACAAAGGGTTAATCCTCGTTTTCTTTTAAATGATCCCCAACCTTTTCCATACTGTGCACTAGAATCATAGTGACTGACTTGCAAAAAATTGTTTCTAGGATCCTGCATCGATTTGTTAGTCCAAACATTCTTTCTATGCATATGTATAACATATGTTTCATTATTTCTATCAGATTTACTCATATCAAGTCTCTTTTCCTCTAGTTGTGCCCTATTTTTCAAGTTAGGACAAAACTTATCAAACATACTTAGATCCATACTTTCAAAACAAAAAATTCCACTAATCCTACTTTCAGCAGAGCACAGAGCTTTCAGATCTAAAAATTTTCACTATTATTACCTTTAACAAAGCACAGAGCTTATAAATCTTACCTCTTTTCTTCAGATCTAACCTCTTTTTTTCAAATCTGATCTCTTGGCATAGAGCTCCATAGTTCAAGTAGAATGTTGCACACTAGGGCAGAAGATCTATGCATGGAGCTTTCACGGTTTTAGGTCGGATCTTTGCACAAAGCTTCTTTTTCCTCAGTTCCCAGCAATTACAGTTTCGGGTCCCAGTGACGGAACCATTTTTTGGCACAGGGGCAGACCCAGGGTTCAATGCTACAACAACGCACAAACAAAACCCTAACTACCGGCCCTTTCAGCAACACCTGTGAAGCAGATGAAGTCTCACCCGAGGTAGAGGCAAGGTGGTTGCAGGACTCAGATCTCTACAACCTTAGCTGGGACACAGATCTGTGATTCTAACACTTAATAGAGCACTCAACAGTTAACATTAATCAATATCTAGTTCAAAGTTACAGTGCAGTTAGATCCTACTCTTAGCATAGATAAACCCTAAACTACAGAGCATCACAATATTCATCCAGATCTAAGACATTTGAGCACTAAGCATATGAATATAGTTCATATCTAACATATATCCATGTTATTAAGCACAAAGCATCAACAAATCTATCTACCATTCATCTATATCAAAGCACTAAGCAAGTAAACATATGAACACATCAATACATCACACAAGCATAGCAACACAGCATGTACGTGGTTCACCCCCACCCTGGGGCTATGTCCACCAACTCTTCTCTTATTTATTATCTTTGGTCAAGCTCTTACAGGTACATAGCATCCAAAACGTACTTTGCAGAAGACAGGAGATTTGTGCGCACTCCGCCAGATCCTCCTTCTTCGAGCTAGTGTACAACACCAAGCCTTCACAGTCTCTTATAGTTACTTGCACTTAGCCTTGCAAGCCTCACACAGTATGCACAAAGCACTTACAACTCTTGATCACATAGATCCAACACTAATACTTAGAACTTAGCGCATCGGCCTCTTTTCCAACTGACTTCTAGATCACCTAGTCTCTTATTTATACATTTACAAAATAGGCCTAAGCATGGGTAAACCCATGGGCCGACATTCCCTATACCCATTACATAATCCCAAATCCCAAAGATCCCTAAAAGGGGGTTGAGATCCCGCAATCTCTGCTTCGTCTTGTGCTCCACCTTCGACATCCCGTCGAAGTCCCAAAAATAGGTCAAACATGACCAAGGGTACACAACACTTGGTCAAGGGCCAACAATATGCGTAATTACAACATTTCATCTTAGGCACAACAAACATTCCAAATGATTTACTAAATGCCCAATAAATTACAAGCCCATTATAGATGCTCAAAATATAAACCCATTTGCATCACATCACCATGCATACCTTATGTTTTACCTCTTCATCTGAAGTCTTCTTTGTCTTTCACCATTCATATTTGCCAAATTCTTCACTTCATTACGAGTCTATCTTTTGTTGCTTATGTATTATTTTTTCATATATCTCACTTACACCTGGAATATTCTTCATGGATAGATTTCTTGTTGGAGTTGATCAAGGTCCAACAAAACCCCTATGACCTTGGTTTGGAAAACTTAATTGACACACCATTGTTATGATTTTACATACTCAACTTAACTTTGGTTTTACCGTGACTCCAAACTTGACTCAACCAAACTCTTTACATGTGAAATTCATATAATCACTTGACATATCAAATGGATTGAACGCTAACTTTAACTCCTTACATAAATACTTACATCAATATCATATTTACTTTGTTTCACAATGGACTTTAACTCGACAAATACTTCACTATCACCACCTTATGACACCAATACCAAATTGTGTTAAAACATTGAGGTGAGGAATTTTGAACCTTGGATTCCCTTTTGTCAATCAAGGCAATGCATCAACACCTTTACAAGAACAACCAACAATCCTTTGAGTTCATTTGACTAATTTATTCAACACTAGGCACCAAAATATGCAAACTAGCAAATTCTTTAAAGGGAATGTATTCATTGTCATTCTTTTAATACCTTCAAGATGCACAATCAATGACGTGGACTAAACAGGTGTGTCCTTTCACGACAGTTTGAGCCTCTCTTGTTCTTGGGTCATTCCTTAACTTTGATTTCCTTGCAGATATTTCTCAAATCATAATCTTGGTGACTTCGTATCCTTCAATACTTAGACAATGAACATTATATTGTTGGTCAATTGCACACTTTTCGACCTAGTATAGTTTCTTAAACAATAATTTCTGCTAGAAATGTATCAACTCATCCTTCCAATTAGAAGCAATCTCAATTGTACCCTCAATCGACTTTTCATAGGTGTTGATGCTCCCACAAGATGTTGGTCATATTCTAATGCTCCAATTTTACACGAACTCTAAGTTTATCACCACATGAAAAACAACATGATTCAATGCCACTCTCCACACACACACACACACACACACACATATATATTCAGATGTAGCACTTTGGTGATTGTATCTGATGCAGAGTCTTCAGATACACTAGCTGAATAATACAACATCTTATTTCACAAGCGGTGACCCAATTCTTAGTTTGACTCCACCGAGAACCACTCTCCTCAGATCGACTTCACCAGTGGTGGCTCCCTTGTCAAATAGATGGTGTTTCTCACAAGAATGGTATCTTCTTGTTTGTTTATTCTTTTCTAGGATGATATTTGCAGCACTCCACCACACACCTACTCATGCTTTCCCTTTACGGCTTGACCCACTGGATTACCTAAACCCTTTTCAAAACTGGAAACAATGCCCCCTTTTCTCCTTAAATGCAAAGTTGCCAATACACAGGTAGACACGGGTTGTAGTTGCTAGTACACATGGTCAATCAATTTTTTTAGACATTGTCTCAACCTATACAACTTTCTTTACGACTCTTTCTCAAGAAATTAAGGCTTGATTTGCTAACACACAAATGGTGGCTCATTTTCAACACTCTTCCAACAATGACAATATTCCCTTCCTCTGCAAACAACAAACGACATAGGTGGTGTTCTTTAATTATTATATGGGTAACCAACATGCCCCTCCTTTAACTTTCCACATTGGTGGCAACTTGACACTCCACGTAGGCTCTAAGATGCCTTCTAAACACATTCATACACATGAAGACAATAGTAAACATAATGTAAGTTATTCTCTTTTATTGGTTGTGTGTGTTGCTCAAGTTTATCAATATTCTCAAGTTTCTCGCTATTTTAGTGATCTATTCTTCTCTTTGTGTTGACAAATGTACCATATGTGCTGGTAAAAATTATGGTCTCAACTTAGCCTTTCAAATTTGTATATTCGTTGTACACATACATTTGATTTAAAAAAAAATGGAATAGGCAACACATGGAACAACACTTCTATATCATTTCCAACAAACCTGCCTTCTGAACAAGCATAGAATATTATGAAAACCACACAACAAATGAATTGATACCAAAACTTGATGCAAATTTGAATGTCAACCTTGTCTTTGAAATTTGAGTATTCGTTCTTGCTTGAGATTTTCCCATTGTTGAGACACAAGATTAAGGTAGACGATAATTGCTATCAATAAGGATCCTCAAGCTAATTCTTCGTCTAGAAGTCAATTGTAGAGAAATCACTGCTATGAATCTTGTCAATCACCAATAAGCCAACACTCTATCAACAATATGTCAATTGATGTAACAAAGAATAACTTCAATGCTTCCATCTTCTTGTTTATTGCTACAGGATTGCTCCTCCCTTGGCAATAGATCTTCCACAAAATTTTTGTAACGCTGGCTCCTTCATTTCACGCACAAGGGAAGGTAATTTCAAACAAATCTCCACTTCGACAGTCTTGGAAACAATTCCTTCACTTCCGCAACAACTCTAGACAATGATTCCTTTGATCTTCATGTCTGACAATTCTCAGCAACATCGACTCCTTTCCATTCATAGTGATGAATCGGTTACAACAATGGGCATCTAAGTTCTAGCGCAGCATCTTCAGTGCACCAATTTGTCAACCATGTCATTCCAGATTCATGTAACGAGCATGTCTTCCCAAACAAGAAGTTACAACAAAAACAGATAAACGATTCTCCTTCAACTACAATAGTTAGTAAGCTATCCTTCACATAGGTAGCGATTTGAGGCTTAAATTCTTTTCCACAAGTGGTGGTTATGCCCATAGATGATTTTAGGGGAGAAATTTCGCTCATGGGCGAAATTAAGGGGCCTCCAATTATTTATTTGGCAAATGTTTTGTATTAGAGTGATTTTTTTAAACTTATATCATTAGCATGTAATTTATTTTAGGGGAAATTCATGTGCAGGGTTAGCTCATGTTTTTAGGAGGGATAGAGGAAAAAAATTATATTTCTCCCTTAAAATTTGGAGGGACAAGCTTCCATTAGCCAAATTTCTAGAAGTATGGGAAGTTTTGGTAGCATCTTTGCCCTGCCATTTGGTAAAATTGGGCTTTATGGTTTAATTTCCCCCAATTTTGTGGTATGGGCACTCGGTAGCTACAATATTCCCTTTTCCTGATTTCCAAAGAACAAGGGGATTTCTGAGAGCATTTTGTGTTAGAAAGTAATGGATGTGCTCGTTTAACCATATACAATATAGCAATATTGTCACCCAACCATAGGCTGAAGCCACCCCTGAGCACCTTAACCTTGATAGAGAATCATTCTGGAAGCAAACCCTAAGCTAGATAGACTAACAAGATAGTGCACCTCTCTCCATGGATAGCGCACCAAGCAAGAGTAACCAAGACTAATCAGAGAGTCCAACCCATAGAGAGACTGAAAATACAGAATGCAGAACTGGTGGCAACAACTACTCCAAGAATTGCGTACAAACTGTCTTTCTGCAGTGCACACAAGTGCTATTGCTGTAGTTCTGAGAAGTCTGGCTAAAATGAAGATTGGCTTCCTGTATTTATACTTCTTCTTCCATACTGCCTGGGACAACTTCTCATTCTGGGTACTAATTCTTTAGTATATAACATTTCCTTTAGTCGACTTCTTTTCTTAGAGGCTAATAACCTAATATAATTCATTCTCTTGAGACAACTTGTCTTCTAGGGTTATTAACCAATTATTTAGGGTTTCTTCTTGCTTCTCGGAATATTCTATTCTCATCAGGTTTACACGTGGAGGTAAATACCTCCCGAAACTACCATAATATCAACACTCCCTCCTAGCTAGGGAGGTATTGAAGGAATTGGTCTTGAGCACAAACATACCATTGAATCGGTAGCATCATCATAGTCGTACAAACTATCTCATGAGATTACGAAGACCATCATCACTATTAGTGTCATCTGACAACATCAACTGCATCATCTCTCAAAACCATACTCCATCTAAGCAATCATACATGATATTGATTAAGTCACTTACTCCAAGGAGTGATACAAAATCCATTCTTCTAATCCAAACATATGTCCTAGAAGAATAGATGTTCTGGACCATTTTTTGTCTGGAGAATCTCTGTCCATCAGTACACTGATCACCCATCTATTTGATAATCATTTTCAACACTACTGATAGTCTACATGGAAATCAAAACAATTTCATTCAATAGAACACAATTGTGTCTATCCATACTAGTACACAACTACAATCCAGTGGTACACTACCACACCAAGCAACACACAACTACTTGATCAATGACATATAGTCACAATCAATGGAACACATCCACCACAGTAGCATACATCTATTGTCCAAAGACACACAATCTCCGTAACAATCATATCATCTGATATCAACCTACACATAAAACATTGTTATGATATAAACTGAATCATCTGGGCCATTCTTCCACTCACATCTGTGAGATCTGGAAGAGCATCTTCCCTCAGAAGGTAAAACATCAATGATGAGCTATCTGGACTATTCTTCTCAAGCAAGGAAGAATAAATGTCCTGATTTCTGAGCCTGGACCATTCACCTATATGGGCCATTCCTCCGGCACTAAACAAAGTGCAACCTGGAGAGAATGAGTCTGCCCTAGGGAATGCATGTCCCTGATTGATGAACCTGGACCATTCACCTATATGGGCCATTCCTACGGCACTAAACAAAGTGCAACCTGGAGAGAATGAATCTTCCCTAGGGAATAATTGTCTGAACAATTTCCTAAGGAAATGAATGTCCTGCACCAACCTCCAAAATAGACCATTCTTTGAAACTGCTCACAACTATGAGCTTCGAAAGAATCACTGTCTGACGAGGCAAACCAGTCTTCTTGACCACTACTGAGAGTGACCGTCATGAAGAAAGACTTTCCTAGACCATTCCCCCACATTGGCCACAAGGGGAATCGTTGTCTATGGTACATCAACAATCCATCGAACCATTTTCATTACAAAAATGACTATTTGATCTGGACCATTTTCTGAACTGGAAATGCTTGTCCGTCAGAAATCTCAAACCACTTTCTGAATTGGAAAGGAACTGATCATCCTGGACCATTTTTCGAACTGAAAAATGATCATCTCTTCCCTTTTCAATAAGGAAGTCATCTCCACGAGCTCCAACTTGTTTCTTGAGTATGCAAACTCTTTCATCTTGGATAGAGCCTTTACCAAAATATTTGCTTATCTGCTCATCTGTGGAGATATATTGGAGAACCACTTCTCTTTTCTGGACTTCATCACGGAGAATGTAATGCTTGATCTTAATGTACTTCGATTTTTCTAGAACATTGGTTTTCTCTGGAGGCTTCTTATAGCTCTGATCATTATAGTATATCATAGTTAGTTTCAACTCTTTTGTTTCCTGCTAGCTCATAACATCGTGGCAGAGCTCAAACTAGAGCATATCCAAGTGACACTTCTTCTATCATCATGAGAGTTTTTCATGGATTAGCAATCCATTATCCTGGACTTCTAAGTAACCATTCTGATACAATATCTCTGTTATAGAAAGTTTTCACCACGTTTTTTTTGTGCATTGGATGCTCTGCACCAAGTTGTTTAAATCCATACAAGATCTTATTCCATCTGCATTCAAGGGTCTCTTTCTGGTATAACTCAAAGCCTTGAGGTTTCTCTACATATGCCCTTTGTTCAATTATTCTAGAGAACAGTCTTTGCATTCATCTGATGTAAACTCCAACCCATGGATATTGCAGATGGTATAATGGCTCTTGTAGAGGTATGTCTAGTTTACTGGAACAAACAATCATCATAGTCTTCTCCATCCATCTAGGAGAACCTCTAGTTCTGGATCTCACAATGCTTACATTCATAAGTCTTCCATAAAATATTCTTCATCACAACTTTCAATTCCTCTGCTTGATTGCTTTTAGTGAGTTCATATCAGGCTGGTAGTCTTGTGATTCTTGATACAATGACTGGTTGTTCTGGATTTTCTTTCTTTCTTGGAATCTTCATGTTCTTCCTCATGATTCTCTTTATCTTTTGGGTCCATGGAGTTTTCTATAGATTCCATGCCTTGAAGATTCCAATTTCTTTTTTTCATCATAGGATCATGGATGTGGATGGACAACCAATGATACTTTAAGGCTTCTTTTCAAAGAATACTTCGTCTAAAGTCACACTTGAACACGTGTTGTTTTTCATGGTTGCTACCATGGATAGATACTTCATCATCTTCAATGGATCATATTATTTAGGATTAGCTCCATCCTAATCCTTTATTCATGCATGAACGCATGCTCTTCTTTTGGAATTCTATAATCAGCTCCCTCTGACTAAGAGAGCCCATGCTTCTGTCTGCATCCTTATTGCCTTCTGCAAAGTGTCATAATCCTTTTTCCAATTTCCTCTTGATTGCTGACTTATTTCTTCTTTACTACTTCTAGGTTTCTTTAAGTTTGATTCTTATTTCGGCTTATCTTGCAGTTGTTTCTTATGTTAATATCTTCCACATGAATTGTTACCAGGGGTTTTTGATGTACTTCATCCTTTCATGTGTATTGCCTGACTTGTAGTCATCATGATAGAAATCCTTATCTTTTTGTTCTTCCATAGGTATTGTTTCTCTTTGAACATCTTATCTTCTAAGAAATATATATGCAAGATATGTATAGAAACTATGTAAACATGGTATGTACAAGAATTATGAAGAATATTGTTACCTTGTCTTAGAAGAAGAAGTTTGTTTTATCCTGCTTGGTCTTCTTTGAGGGTTCCCTTTCTTCGACAACTGATGCTTCATGTGTTTCCTTCATTTTCTTTAGCTAGGGATAATGATTCTTGTAGTGACCATATTTTCGACATTTGAAGCATTGTATTTTTGACATATCTTTCTCTTGATCTGGCTTCTTCCTCGAGCCAAACTTCCTTTTATTGCTGAAATTTTTGAGCCTTGTTGTGATGGCATGATCATCGTATTTCTTTTGGGGTTTCTCTTTTGCACTAATCCTTGATTCTTCTTGTGCACAACAAGTCCAAAGTTCTTCAAATGTAGGATACTCCTTCCTTGTGTTCATGCTTNCATTTGAAGAACTTTGGACTTGTTGTGCACAAGAAGAAGTTCTTCAAATGTAGGATACTCCTTCCTTGTGTTCATGCTTGTTGCAAATGCATCCCATGTCTTGGGAAGACCATTGAGTACTATATTTACCAGTTCCTTTTCAGAAATGATCTCTTCAATAGCTTGTAGTTGATCTCTTAACTGAGAGATACTCACAAATTATGATGTTATGCCATCATCATCATTCATTTTCATGTCACAGAGCTCATTCTTCAGAATCATTACTTTCCCAATGTTTCTGACTAAGAAGAGGTTTGTTACGACATTGTACATATTCTTAGACAAATCAAGATGGGAGATGTAGGGTATCAAGTGGTATTTTATAGAGTCCACTATGATAGTCATGGAATTGATGTCACTATCTTTGAACTTCTCCAAAACTGCAACGTTCTAAGGTTCCTTCTCTTTTCCTTCTTCGAACTGTGGTTCCACGATCTTTCCTTTCACGATATACAACACTTTATTCTTAGCAAGGATGAGGTAAATCCTTGTCTTCCATGCTCTGAAGTTAGAAGCCCCTTCTAACTTGTTTTCTGACTTCATAGAGTAAGTCATAATTGCTTTGACTTGGTCAACCCTTGATTTTGACCAAAAACTCAAACTTGACGTCTTAGCTTGCTGAGAGTACTAGGAGATGCACTAGGCTAGGGTGCACTAGTTTATCCATAAATTAGGTCAATATCTTCACTTAAGGTGCCTCAACGAGAGTTTTATGGTTTTGTTGCTGCAGCATAAAACTGGCTGCAACTGCAACTGAGAAAATCCTCCCAATCTATCTTCCAACAATTAGATTGTCCTAACATAGTGTGGGCCCATAACCTATTAGAAAGTAATGGATGTGCTCGTTTAACCATAGACAATATAGCAATATTTTCACCCAAACATAGGCCTAAGCCACCCCCGAGCACCTTAACGTTGACAAAGAATCATTCCAGAAGAAAACCCTAGGCTAGATAGACAAACAAGACAACACACCTCTCTCTAGGGATAGAACACCAAGAAAGACTAACCAAGATTGATCAGAGAGTCCAACCCAGAGAGAGACCAAAAATACAAAATGCAAAACTAGCGGCAACAACTACTCCAAGACTTGCACACAGACTGTCCTTCTGCAGTGCGCACAAGTGCTACTGCTGTAGTTCTGAGAAGTCTGGCTAAAATGAAGACTGACCTCCTGTATTTATACTGCTTCTACCAGACTTCCTGGGCCGACTTCTCATTCTAGGTACTAATTCTTTAGTATATAACATTTCCTTTAGCCGACTTTTTTTCTTGGAGGCTAATAACCTAATATAAGTCATTCTCTTGAGCCGACTTGCCTTCTAGGGTTATTAACCAATTATTTGGGGTTTCTTCTTGCTTCCCAGAATATTCTATTCTCTCCATGTTTACACATGGAGGTAAATTCCTCCCGCAGGTACCATAATATCAACATTTTGGCCCTCCCACCTAGTATAAATTGTATGGAATTTTCCCATATATGCATTGGGTTCAAATCAGAGTTTTATGGTGCATGCTTTGTATTGTATATCTATAGGTTTGGCTGGTTCGTGAGAACTATAGAGGTTCTTGAGTGGATCAAGTTTCAACACGATTCAACTTGAAATTTGAAAGATTACACTTACATAATCGATTAGTGCTCAATGTAGAGAGGCATGAGGCTCTAGCGGTGAACAATTACCAAGGTTTCTGTTCATCTTGATAGGTATTTATTTACTTGGTCCTTCATCTCAGTGTGTTTCCTCGTAGAAAATAATTATGAATCATATTGTTAAAATTAAAACAATGCTCTGTTTTTTAACTCGTTTATTAGATAACAGTTAAAGAAGTAGCATTGTCATTGTTTTAGTTCTTCTGGTACTAAGGTCGATGTTCCACAAATTTGCAAGGAAAGATTATAGAGTTCATCCATTGGGGTATCCTCTCCATAATTATTTTATCCCATGTCAACGGCTTCAAAAGAATGAAGGTTATTTTTCGAAGGATATGTAGAGTAAGCAAAATTTGATTTTTGTTGGCTTAGCCCAAGGTCAAGGTGCCAACGCTTTTGATGTCAAGGTGTCAGCACTTTATTTTCTTCCTCCAAAGGAAAAAGTAGCCTCCAAAGTGTTGTTATCAACCCCTTTTTCTCTCTTTTATGCCCCCCTCATAACAATAAACTTTGTAACAATTGGCAAAGGAGTTGTTGGACCAACAATTTTCTCTTCAAGTTTTCATGCTTTTGTTTAACATGCTTTGCCTCTTCTTAATGTTACATTTACTTTTGAAGATGATCATAGTCTGCTCCAATTCCTTCTCTAAGATCTTCAATATATTTCACTGGTTTCAATAACATTCTCATGAACGTTATATTTTACCCATATTATTGCTAAATTTCATCTTTGTTACCTCAAACAACAAATTGTGTAAAATTTTTCTCCTTAAGCTACATGCGATTTTTCCTATTTCCTTCTCTCAACAACCAAACTCTCTTGTCACTCATAATCTGAGTGCTCTTGTCCTCCAAAATTGAAGTCAAATTCCTTTGATGATTTGGATAGTAGTATTTGTGTTAGCCTCTTCTTCCTTTCTTCCACTTGTCTGTCCTCTTCCATGCATTGTTCTCCCTTTACCTTTTGTTTCTCATCCTCTGGATCATTGTTATTTTCTTGAAAGTTTCTCTTTAGGCTTCAAGGATAGCTAGTATGCTAAGACAATTGACTGAATGCTCACATTATTAATCTCATCTTCAATGGCATAAGTAAGATCACTCACATATCTAGCGATGGCTTCTTCACTTTCGTCACTTTGTTTAAAACATATGTATAGTCTCTAGAATTAGTTTGTGCATTCTTTCATTGCCATCTCCTTCTATCTCAGGTTTTGTAGCTTCCTAAAAATAATTAGGGAATAACAAACATGAAATAACTTAACCTTGAACTTGGAAACCATTTTGTCCCAAATTTTGTACTTATCTTTTCCCTTCTTATATCTATCTGGCTAAGAATTATCCTAC
>JASDQU010019903.1:10534-21120 GCA_032191745.1 Picea mariana
GCATGTGGGGAATGAGGGATTGTAGGCTGTTAGTTTGAGTTGGTACCTCTGAGGGACTCTTTCATGTTGTCTAAGATACATCAGCCTGGTTAGGCACCCCTTTACTGGGTGGAGTTTAGTCCTATATCGAGGGTGACCCACTGCTGAGAGTGATGAGCAACGTGGAAGGTCTGCATGCAGTTGGTGATATTTTTACCAAGATAAGTGTCCATTTTGTGTTAAATTACATGTTGCATTATCATGTATGCATTTATTTTTATGGGGTTTTCCTGTGTGTGGTTTATACCTGTTGTTATATTTATGAGTAATGCCCGTTTATGCTCCATTTATATGTTTATTGTTATTTTCGTATGAATCTGTGCATTTACAAAATTTATTTTTTTATTTTAAGTTTTATATATAGAGTTCCACAAGAGTTTCTGTGTGTATATGTTTAATTTTCGTACAGTTCAAAAAATTTATGTGACATAGCCCAATTGGATGTTGGGGATGTTACATCAATCATCTTCTCCTTCTCTTCCAATTAATTTATGAGTTCTTCTTCAATTATTTTCTCTTCTTCTACCTGGATTTTTAACTTCGTGATCATCTACTCGACTTCTTATGATTTGGGATTATGAGATCCTTCTTTCCTCTTTAGTTCTGCCTTGAGTGAATTCTATGAGATCCTTTCATTCCTTAGATATTCTAAGGAACTGATTAATTCTTCTCTGATATCGACTTCTACTTTTTGTTCATAATATTCTTCAGAATATTCTACTTCCATGAAGAGTACTCTTTTTGTATCACAGTCACTATCTTCATCCTCATATTATGAGGAGTTGTCTTCCTTGGTGAAAATGCTTTCCTTGGACAATTTATTTTTGTTTCTTCTACCCTTTTGATTTTTATTTTTCTTTTGATGATATTCTTCATCACTTTCCTTATTCTTAGCATGAGTACATTTAGAATAAAAATGACCAATACCACCATGATTAAAACATTTCAACAGAAGAATACCTTTGTACTTGTCGGTTCCTCTTTTCAACTTTCTTATGAAATTTTCCGTTTCTTCATCTTCCTCTGAATCATCGTTGAAACTACAATTTGATTTTGACTTTTGCATGTTTTTCTTCTTTGTCTTCTTGGATTCCTTGAATGCTTCTTCCTTCATAACTATATTATCTTTCTCTATCCTCATCTCATAGGCTATGAGTATTCCATGTAACTCATCCATGGTCAATGTAGCTAGGTCCACTCTTTCTTATAGAGCTGAAATATTTGGATCAAATATCATTGGTAGAGACCTTAGTGATTTTTGAACAATGACTTGTTATTTCATTTCATATCCTAGACCTTTAATACCATTCACTATTTCATGAACTCATAGAAAGTAGGTTGCAATGTCTTCATATTCCTTCATCTTCAATTGTTCAAACTTGAATATAAAGTTTTGAAGTTTATCTCCCTTGACATTGGCATTTCCTTCGTAGATATTTTGAAGTTTGTCCCAAATTTATTTTTTGTATTCACAGTGCATAACCTTGACATGTATTGATTTAGTCAAACCATTCATGATAACATTTCTAGCTCTTGAATCATTTTCTTCAAGTTTCTTTCCATCCTTATTTTTTGAGGGAGTGGTTTGTTCTTTGTATCAATCTACTACTACTCACTAGACATCAAATCCCTATGCCTACACATATGTTTTCATCCATTTTCTCCAGAAGGCATAGTCCTGGGTGTCAAACTATGGTACTCAAATCTTAGCATAACCCATGATCTCTTTCCAATGGTTAGATTGCTCCTTGAAGGACATGCTCTGATACCAATTGTTGGAATACTGAGAGGGGGGGTGAATCAGTATTAGTGATTTTCTTACTTTTAACCATAGTATATATTATTCAACAATATTCAACATGTTTTCATCAACATTTAATATATCATCATAATAAGCATCACATCATTAATATCACATCAGATTCATAGTACACCAAAATTTACTTGGAAACCCAAATGGAACAAAACCATGGAATGCTTTTCTTATATATCAAAAGAATACATTCATTGGAAGCACTGACTTCCCAATTCTCCAGCTGCAACTGGAAGGAGGCTCCAACCCCCAATTTACAGGATCCAACCTAAAGGAAGCTACAACTCCCTGAATTCTATGGATTTAACCATAAGGTGGATACAACCCCCTTATTCTTAGACTCCAACTTGAAGGAAGCTCCAACTCTGTGTGTTCTTCAGTACCAACCAGAAGGAGGCTATGACCCCCTTTCCTTGCATTGTCCTTCCACCCTGAAATATAAGTGTAGACCAACTATCACTACTACAATCATTGTCATTRTCACTGTCACTGTCACTTTCACTATAACATCAACCTGTAACTTGTSACTATCACTGTATCATCAACCTGTAACCTACACCATCAACCTATGTTATACCAAAAATGGAACTATATCATCCATCAACTKTGCATCAATCATGAACAATAAGATATACCAACTACACCATCAATGATAAGTAGCCAATCATGTACCATATGTAAAACATGAATACAACTTGTACCATATACCATAGCATCAATCAAGTATAGACCTRTACCATATCATCAGTGAAGAACCAATGCATGTCCTTCATGCATGTTCCACCATACATCAAGTATATACCTAAACCATGAATAATCATCTCAAAGATATGAAACATAACAACCATGCCACACACTAAACTAGATATACTAGAAAACCTTAATCATGTAGCCAAGATGTGCCTCTATCATGTGTCAAACCCTCATCAATATGCCAAGTATGCCTCAAGAATACACCACATCATAATCAAGAATAATCTTCACAACAAGAACACAAACATATTGGTACCTCTGTAGTTGATATGAAACACTGAAATGATGAAATGTAGGTTATATTTTGTCTTCAGGGACGTGGTACTAGCATTTCCCCCAAAATTGTCTTGTCCTCACGGAACTAAGACATCTTGTCTCATGGGTCCTTGCATGACAGTTATACTGCAACCCGCATGGATGCATCTCAGGACACTAGTAGTTTGACCCACAAGGATCAACCAAACTAGGAATTCCTCAAATATTCCCAATCACCACTACAATGCTGAAAATCCCGCACTACTCAATCTTCTCTACCTCATACTTGTACATCGCAAACTTAGCCAATAGATCACTAATTCAGAAGATGATATTCAATAGAATGTGTGTGTGAGTGTACTTGTGAATGACTCCTTGAGGTGGATTTATACTTTTTGTAGGTAACTTCTCTCCCTAAACTTAGGTCTTCTAGAGTTTTCTTGTTACAACCACTTTACCCTTTCATTAAAGACATGTAACCAACTAGGGGCTTCTTGACCATTCTTTGGGGCTTCCAACTTCACAAGGCCATAACTCCTCAACCGTGAGGAACTTCTTGGCATTCCAAATATCACCAGAAATGACATGACGAGGACTATCTGTTTATGAGTATCTTACCTCCATCTACACTATTCTTCATGTCCATATTCCTCAATCAAATTCAGGTACAAAAAACACACTGTCAAGGATTCTTCAAGGGTTGACATCAATGAAAACCAATATTTCAACACATTTTGATGAGACGTCACACCCTTTGGGTGATGAAGCACCTCTTTATATGATATTTTGCACCCTTTCATGGAAAAGTTTCACTTTTTTGTGCTATAACTCTCACATAAATAGAGAGGAATTTATCATTTTCTAAATCATTACTGCTTGTGGATATTTATCACTCTTGTCTACTTCTACTTGTTCTCTCTCATGAATGATTCTATGGATGGTTAACTAGGGTGAATGTTTTAGGATCTATGTTTGTGGATCTTTTACTACTACTTGTATGACATGAAAACTAGAGATTTGATGGATGAAAGATGTTATAAGTATTCTCTTTTCATCTTATGGGTTTGTTTACAAATGCATATTTATATTGATGTTGTTTCTATAGCAGTGGTTCTTCATCCTCTTGGATCATTCTTGAACAAAACCTTCTTTTCAAAATTCTTGGAATGTTTTTTAGTGGAGAAATATTCCCTTGATTCATCCCCTAATATTTTAGGAGGTTTTCTTAGGGTTAGCAGTGGAAAACCTCTAATCCTCACCCTAAAATAATCCACTTCATTATCCCCGAAAATAATATCTATTTGACCCCATATGCTCAAAATACAAGACACTAGTCTTTTTCTCCCCAATAGTCAATCTTTACTACTGAATTTTAATATTTTAGGGTTGAATCTAGGGTTTATTTGTTGCAAATTTACATTTCCATCCATAAAAACCAAAGTGTCTAGGGTGTTTAGGAATACTATTGACATAAACTACATTGTTGAAACCCTAATTTAAATTTTGGAAGTGTTATGAAAAATATCTAAGGAAAAACATATATGGTTTTAGGGATAACATATATTGTTTAATTTTCTAATTTTGTTGGCAATTAAAAACCTAATTTAACCTAGTATCTAGCCCTTATTTAGTAGATCATTTCATGATCAAAAGGGTTATTATTTATGTTTCTATAATAATTTATTTACTACTGAAAAACTTCTATCTTACTACTATAATAATTTTACTATTGCTAAAAATCACCTTTTCCACTACTGAAATAACTTTTATAGTATTGGAAATAATTTATTTTATTGTTGTAATAATTTCTTTATTGTTGTTATCATTTATTTGGTTGTTGTAATTTCACATATTTCTTGCAAGTTTTACTAGAGCCTTAGACTTTTTCTTTATTTCTAGTGTTTGGGGACCTCTCTAAACCTATGCTTGACTTGGAGAACCTCTTTATTTGGCCTCAACACTTGAAATTTGGAAATTGTATTGCTCCACCACCTCTTATTACCTTATCTATATTTATCTTTCTGGTAGTTTGAGTAGTCACCTTGTGGGGCCCTAGACTTGATTGTTTCTTTCCTAGGGATTCTTGGAGGTTACTAGGGAAGCCTCCCTTTTGTTGGATACTATTCCTTCATTGAAGAGAGGGAAGATGTTACCTAGGTGATAGTGTTGACATCTTTCATGTTCCACTAGTCTTATTGCATTGTCAAGGCTTTACACTCGGTGCTAGATTGTGTGGTAACAAGGATCTTACATACTAAAGAGAATAGAGAGTATGCATATTCCTAATGTACTAAAGAACACAAAAGTGGGTTTCTTCCTATGTTGTATGAGGTAGTAGAGTAAATGTCAAAGATGTTTTGACTAAAAGATTGATTCAAGAACTCAACAATGGCCTTCCTGGTTGATATTTGAAGATGTTGGAAAGAGAAAGAGTGATTGGAGAGTCTTGAACTTGTCTTATTTTCATTGGTGGCCTCATAGCCTAGAAAGGGTGTGGAATCCATAGAGGATATCCTATGGTTGGGAGGAAAATGTCTCACACCCATTCGGTTTCCTTCGAACTCTGCTTATGAAAAGAGATAAGTTCATTTTCTTCTTCTCTATGGTTATCAAATATTTATTTTATGTTGATGGATATAAATTCATTATGTATCATGATAAAATTTTGTGAAGTTACTATAGGTGTTAATGAGTAAATGATTATGTCTCGAGGTTTCATGCCAAGTGTTTGCTTAAATGTTTCAAGGAATTTCTATTTTGGGCATGCATGTGAATATAGGCCTATAATGATTTCTTTGTATTTCAAAATATTTACTATAGGTAAATGTAATTTTTGTCATAGATATGATTACAATAGGATGGAAAAAACCAACAAAAATATTGAGTACCTAGATACAAATTGTGGAGATATTCATTGTTTATCAAAGCAATTTTAGAAATTGTCAAATTTAGGAATGTGAAAACAAATATTTAAATTTTCACTTTTCATTGTAATCTATGATGTGGACATGCATTATTTTTGGTACAAGGACTCTAGACATATGTTTTCAAAACCTCATAAAATATTCCAAGAACCTGGATCACATTTTAAGAGATATCGATTGTTTATTAGAGTGGTAGTTGATTTTCCTTTGTAGCTATTAATGGAAATGGTGAAACTTATCTTGAGTGTTATTATATTCTTAGTGTGCTAATGACACTTAGTGTTAATATTAGGTCTGAATGTGAATTTAATCTTATTCTCTCTAAGCCAATTGAGTATCATTGTATTATTAAATTCTAAAGTGGCATAATCCTTATAACAGAGTGCATGGAACAAGTTAGATAAAATGGCACAAGAAATTTATTGTTTCCATAAGGTGATTGTAACATGTTTTAGGAATTGGGTACATAAAGTGTAATATGGATTGCATTATGTCTTAAATGACTTCATTTTTTTATACAACTAAATATGATATAAGTTCTAGTAATTAAAAGGTGTTGAAGAGGCACTCCACACCCTTACTATAAATAGACATTCTTAATTAAATGTAAGGACAATGCATGTATCATGCCTATAAATATATTCCACATTGTTGAATTGAAAAACAGTCCTATGCAATTACATGTGGGTTATTCTTGTGATAAATGATTGAAATTGAAATGGATCCTTAATTATTATAATTAAGATAGACTTGAAGGGAACATATAGTAATATTAACTTAATGAGTTGAGTGATAATATATTTGTGCAAAAATTATTAGAAGAGATAGTTCTAAGGTTTCCCTCCTCATCAATTCAAATGGATTATTATTGAACTTAAGATTAAGATAAACATGATGTAATAGGTCCATGACATAACAAGTCCTCATGTGTAAACTCTCATAAATAATGGGACACACAGACACACACATAATCCTTGGTGAAGAATTGAATGAGAAATAAGTATATATGAAGTTGATTTTTGTATTTTTTTTTTGTAATTTTTTTTTTTGTATTACCTTAGAATGTCATTACAACAATACACATGTCTGGACAAGAACAAAAAATTTACACTTGTTTTGCCAAGCATATGGAAACCAGAATAGGTGCTCGAGAGTCTTGATGTATTGGAGATATAAATGTTCCATGCATCCATGAACAAAAGGAAACCAAAATTCTACAGTGGTTTTGACATTTGAAATGCATAGTAATAGAAAAAAGAAACACAATAGATTTAGACAGTGGATGAACCCAAATTTCCTTTGTCGCCATGATTTTTCCAGGTAGGAGTGAAGACGAACATCTGTACACAGGTTGTGCATCATATTTTTTCTGGCATTCCTGAGAGAGAATCAAATAGCAATTCCAAGCAGTTGTTGAGAATGGTGTGTTGATGAAGCTTCTCTTCCATATCCTGACGCATATAAAAAATGAGGGCCAAGTGATCTAAAGAGAGGAGATAGGTATAATTCAGTTCCTGTTCTGGAGCAGTAGTGAGAGGAGGTTGACGTATAGGAGGTAAAATCTCCTTGTGGCACACCTCCAGTGGGACTTCCTCTTCAATTGTGCAGGTATTTAGATCCAAAGCATCATCAACTCCAAGGGTGGAATGACCAAGAAGGGTAGGCGGGTCTTGAGGGTCAGGGAATATACAAGAGGGAAGCCAGTGGAATTTGAAATTGGACTGCATGTATTTATTCTTCTATGATATCCATGGGAGGATCTACCCCCATCCTATTTTGGTCCAAGGAGGGAGGTGACCTCAAAAAGGAATTTCCAAGATGAACCAAAGAACGTAGGGGATATGGGAAAGAGATGTGTAGATTTCATTTCCTAGCGAAAAAGCTATAACAAATAGGCCCTCTCTTGGTATTTCCTCTTTTCCAGGGCATGAATGGGAGATTAACTAGGATTTCTAATAGGAGAAGAGCATGAGAAAAGGGGAGGAACAAGGTTGGATGAGACCAAGAGACTATAGCAAAAAAATGTTCCAAAAAAAAATGATGAAGACCGTTACTTACCTGTTGTAAATGGTAAGGCACTAGAGGAGTTGAGTGGACATGGTTCGTGTGGCTCATACCCATATCTACCTGCCATCTCTGTTGTGCAAAGAATTCCATTAAACCAAAACCTTTATGTCTTCACACCAGCTCATATGAACAATGAATGTTTCTCATCCCGCGAGGTAGTGAGGAGGGGGTGGTGGCATGAGCATTTAACTCCTTAATGTGCATGCTTTACACTTGTCACCAATCCAAGGGAGGATAATATTTCTATGCAGTATCCAATAATTGTAGTAGCAACGAGGGGGATGGGATAATTTGGCCATCGATTAGGATGTCCTCCTCTATGTAGGTGACATGCGCATTGGCTAGTTGGTCCACAACCTTATTGGCGTCTGTCTCACATGAGAGGTGATGAGAGTGAGGGAAGGTCGCATGATATTACTGAACATATATAGCAAGCCAAGGAGCCACCAACTTAGGGAAACTTTCATAGGATTGGATCCATTGATGATTTTTGAAGCTAGCGAAATGATCACTTGGGAGTCCCCTTCAACAATTAGTTGTTTAATGTTTTGACTAGTGGAAAATTGAATTCCTTTGATTAAACTCATTAGTTCCAATGAGTTGTTTGTATCATGGCCCAACTGACCATCCATGATATGGATAATTTTCCCAGTGAAAAATTGGAGAATGACACCATAGAATGACACCATAGGTGAAAATTTTTCCCTTCGAAGCACCATCAAAATTAAGTTTGAAAAATCCCAAAGGAGGGAAAATCCAAGAGGTAGGGATATGGGTTGGAGAACCAAGACAAAGAGGGCCCTAAATGGGATGGCAGGGGAGATTTAAATTCCATTTTGAGAGAATGAGGATTTCATGGGGATTGCACTAAATATCCTCCTTGAACCATTGAGCAACTCTGATTGTATCCTAGATATGAGCCATAATTCTTGACCATATGTTGTAGGGGGGGGGAGGATTGGGAGTGGAATATATTTTTGCTTCATTCTTTCCAAATCAACCAAATGGTGAATCCCGGTAGTAATTTCCAAATCCAATTCAAGATCATATTTTGGTATACATTTGTGCCCCAGTTTTCTATGATGTTGATAATGTTGTCTTTGAATCTGTTGGAATTCTGCATGATTTGGGCAACCTAATCCTAGACTTCGCCACTAAGAGGTCATTGATTGAATATATGTTCCATGGTTTCTTCCTATTTCTGACATAGGTGACATATCTATGGCCCAAAAAATCCCCTTTTCCGGAGATTGTCCCATGTGAAGATTCTATTTTGTACCATGAGCCAAAGGAAAGTTGAAAATTTTGGCCAAAGTTTAGATTTCCAGATGATTCTATAGGTGTTCTTTGTTGGTTGAGTGTGGAAATTATAATGGAGGTAGTAGGCTTATTTCTATGTGAAAATACCCACAAGAGAATACCACCACCTAATAATATCATATCCATCGTTAATACAAATCTTTCTCTTTGAGGCAACGGTACACCAAGGTTGCATGTCAGTGTCGTTTGGAATGTTGAGTTCTTGAGGACATGTTTTCCAAGTTCACCAAAGATGATGAAAAGAGTTCCTTGACCATAGATCTTTCACTTTGAGTGGATCCACTAGTTTCATTTTATGATAAAGAGGGCGTAGATCTTTCATAGAGTGCAGAGGAGGAAGTTTCTTACAAGAGTCTTGTCAGAATAGTGTCGTCTGTCCATTTCGGATTCCCCAGAAAGTGTGCTTTTGGATGAGAGGGTGATTGTGCCAAGAAGCATTCCAAATGTTGGAGCCTTGAATCTGGTCATTATCTATGATTAGGAGTTCCTCATTGGTGTGAGGTGCATTCTTGTGCTTCCATATCTTAGCCCATAATTCTGTTGGTTGTTTGAGCCAACACCACCATAGTTTGGCTCCCATAATGTTGTTAATCTTCTTAGGATATCTTAGTTCGAGTCCTCCTATGGATTTTAGGTGTCAGACTTTGTCCCATCCAACCAAAACCCACTTTTTATCAAGGTGATGACCATGTCAAAGGAAATTCCACTACAATTTTATAATGGTTTTGATTACTGATTGTGGGTCTGCCAAAGCTGTGAAAAGGTAGGTTGGGAGATCTTGAAGGACCGATTTAAGAAGGACAAGTTTAGAAACTAGATTGAGGGATATGAAGGTCCAATTTCTTAGCCGATTGGAGATTGAGAGGAGGAGGTTGTCCCAAGATAAGTTGCATGCCACTATGTCCAAAAGGGGGATTCTAAGATAGTTGGATGGAAGGGAGCTCCTAGGAATGCCCTTAATACTAGAGATGTGGGATTGAACAAACGACAAGTTGTTAAAGAAAAAGAGTGGGATTTTTATAGGTTAAGGGTGGTACTTGAGGCATTAAAAAAAATTAAGAGGATGTACTTGAGTTTGTTGGATTCCTAATTAGTGGAGGTATTCATCAACATGGTGTCATCCACAAATTGACTATGAGAATTAACAGGTTGAAGGTTGTGAATAAGTAGGCCCTAGAGGGACCCATTCTCTACAGAGGCTTTGATGTACCAACCTAAGCCTTCCTCCATAATGAAAAAGAGAAATGGATAAAGGGGGTCCCCTTCATGTATACCTCTAGTGGGAGAGAAGGGTTGGAGGGAACACCATTAAAAAATATAGAAAATAAGGTAGAGGTAGTGAGTTTCATACTCCATTTTATCCAATCCTTATCAAAGACAAAGGCCTCAAGAAGGGAATTCATGTACTACCAATT
>JASDQU010019903.1:26801-41196 GCA_032191745.1 Picea mariana
GTTCTAAAAGTAGGGACCATTCTCAAAAACTCTATCCTTGTCCTCTAGATTATAAAAGATGATCGTGAAGAAACCCTTCGAACTGAGTTGGACATCATAATCCCTCTTAGGGTTCCACCATGTTTTGATCCAGTGCATGAGATCATGTTCCAAGGGCCAAAGTCCCAGGAACTTCTCGATGAGGGCATGTTCTTTCATGAACTTAGTGTGCTCCCCCACCCTGGTTGAGTTTATCACATATCTTGGCATTTTTTCGGCGTGGGGAATGCATTTCCCAAGCTCCCAACTACGAGATGCCTTTGGATCACGTTCCCACTCGGGATTTTTTGACCTCATTCTGGTATGAGGGGTCTTGCATCCCCACTCCCTCAAGATCCATATCCGATGCTCAGTTAGGCTGGTGTGGCTGAATTCTGCTAGTGCCACCTGAACACGTCTAAAAGTTGCAGGTTCAAAGGTTCAACGACATGAAAACCCTAGCTCTCGTCATTTCCCCTTAAACTATTAAAAGAGAATCAAGTTGATTTTTATATTTAATAAAACATACGGTTTATTTTGGATGACCCTTGGTGAAGAATTGAATGAGAAATAAGTGTATATGAAGTTGATTTTTATATTTAATAAAACATATGGTTTCTTTTGTATGGGCTTCATTGACATAGTGTTGAGTGGAACTACATGTGTATGGCCTGTAAAAGTTTTATGGTATTTTTTGTAACTATGCATATTTGAATGACAAATCAATAMGAATGTTGATAAATGGTTTAATCTGTTAMGATTATGAGCATATTGATRAATGTTGAATCCTAGTTCAATGCATTTGGTGTGAAACGTATTAGTTTGAAGACACAAAACCTTAAACCCTAGGATTGTCATTTTTGAAAGTGAACCAACCCCCTTACATGATATTTTATGTGATGAGCYAAGAATATCATAGATGGATTTAGGTTGTAAAATGAATGATTATACCTATGGTGATTTGGTTATACAATTTATGCTAGATTGTCGTCATGTTGGAAATGTGTTATGGAGCACATTGTGAATTACTAATTTCTAATTGATTGAAGATTTTGAAATTATATTTGTGTTGACTAGAGAATCCTTGTCTAGACCTTGCATATGCAATTCGAAATGATTCCAAACATTGCAATTGTAATAATCAACAGAGAGTTTTGAGAATGGTTTTGCATTGTAGAGAATATTTACATTCCATTGCCATCATTGGTTTAAGAGACCAACAAACCCTACTTTTGATGTTGGTACAGAAGATACAATACACCACATTCAAGAAACCTTAGCCTCACACACATAAAAAAATAATAAAATTGGGTAGTATCTTGCTAGTGCCATAAAATAATATACCTAAAAGATACATAAAAAAAATATTCAATATAATCAACAACAACATCCAAAAAAAACCCACACAAAGGAAGATCATGCTCACTAAGATCACTAATATTAGCACTAAATTATAGTCCAATAAACAAATACACAATTAATTTTTATACATTCTTATTAAATGATTTTTAATATTATTATAGGTAAATAATATTTCAACAATAACCAATAAATCCATAATTTATATTAAAATTTAATATTACAACATTAATATATATACTTAATAAAATAATTCTATAATTTTATAATTATATTTAGAAAATAACCTTTAAAATGCATATCTTAAATTTTCTTTAAATGGTCATATTAATTGTTCCTGCCCATGATAACATCAAATTAATTGTTCCTAGCCATGATAACATCAAAATGAATAAATAAATAACAATGTTTAATAATATCATAAATATGGAATTAAGTTTTTGACTATAATGAATACAACTTTTCATTTGTTAGACTCAAAATATTATGAGTGAGTAACAAAATTTTTATTGCAGTCTCAATAACAACATAAAATTACTCATATCATGTCCCTTAAGAAGATAAAAGTATTTTTTCCATGACACTCCACCTTTCTCCCTAAGGGGGAAACGATCTTATTTTATCTCCTCGGGGAAAACCATTAGTTTCCTTCCTTAGCCATGTTAACAACTAGATTATTAASTAAATGTTTAAACATTTAGTGCATCAAATTAAGAGGGGGATTTCTCACTTATCATTATTAGCACATTTTCTTACTAACTAACTTAATGGTGTTCTTAATACATCTTCCTACATTTAGTGGTGRTTTATAATATTTTGCAAATTTTAATTAATTAAGTTCTGGAATGTGTTTTTTATGGTTATTTTAAATATATTAATTAAAAAATTAAGTTGTGGGTTTAATGGTTAAGAAAGTGTGTTTCCTTTTAAAAAGTTACAAGTTCAAAATAATATTCATGAATATATACAACAAAGAGAAAAACTTAAAGAAAAGAGAAACCAAACTTCAAAGTGAATTAGTAACAATGGTTGATAATAAATTTAGATCTTTAGAAGATAATATTCATAGGCCTGCCATGAATAACCCTAGATACTCTGCATGAATATATATATATATATATATATATATATATATATATATATATATATATATAATGAAGAGAAACACTTAGAGAAGAGAGAGAAGACAAACTTTAAATACCATGAATAACCCCAGATACTTTGCATGAATATATATAATGAAGAGAAACACTTAGAGAAGAGAGAGAAGACAAACTTTAAAGTGAGTTAGTAGCAATGTTTGAAAATAAATTTATATCTTTACAAGATAATATTTAGAGGAAAATAACAATACAATATTAGTGTTTAAGAATGGAGGCTAGATTACAAGAAATAGAAAAAAACAACCAAGAAAAAAAACAAAAGACGTAAAGAAGAGGTCGAAATAACAATCTTAGGGACTCGATTAAAGATCTAGAAGAAAAGATAATTAATAAATTGGCCCTAAATAGTGTGGAACACACACTAGATATCAAACCTATCAAAGAGGAAATGAACAAGCTCATAGAGTTAGACCATGAACTTAACAAAATAGCCCTGAACCTCATAATTTTTGGTATTAAAGAACATAAAGATGAGGACACATTAGCAATAGTCAAGGATAAATTTGAAAAAAAATCACAAATTAAAACAATTGACATGATAGAATCAATGACATTATAGAAGCAAAAAGGAAAGGGAAAATAATTATAGAAGCAAGTATGGAAAAATAATTCAACATAAAGATAGGTTGATTTGGGTTATGATAAACTCTAATGCCCATAAATATGACATAGTAAAATTTCAAGGTTCAAAAGGTAAAGGGAATCAGAAAGGAGGTTCAAAACTTTAGTGATGTTGGAACTTTTCTCTTAATGCTTTTCAAGCATAGAAATAGCATTTTAAAGAAATCCAAGTAATTATTTACTTTTTCTAAGTTCGATATACCAATCTTGGTCTCATTGGACATTAACCATCATCATCATCATCATCATCAATATAAATTAATCATAATTTTTAGATTGATTAAATCTATTGATAAAATATTTTAATATTTTTATCATTTAATATAAATTTAATATAAATCTAAGTTACTTGTAGTCTTACTTAACTTAAAAAAACTCAAAACTTAAAATTTATAAAAATATAGATATGTAAAATTATAATTTTGATTATTGTTAAGAAAAAATACTTTAGGGATTAAATTTTCCATGAATTATGTTTTCATGTTTTTTTTAAAGATTTGCCATTTTTATTTATTTTTTCTTAAAATGATTATCTGAAATTATACACAATAAGTTTATTTTATTTTGATAATTGTTAAAAAAAATTAGAAACTATATAAATCCTTAAACATTTGAATATTTTTAGAAAAACTTTCCAATAAAAATTCTATAACTATATAAATTCTTAAAAATTTGAATATTTTTAGAAAAACCTCCCAATAATTTTACAGTTGACATTTCAAAATTTAGTAAGATTCACCAAATGTTTTACACTTCAACATAAATATGAACCTTTAAAATTTTCCATATATATTTACAAATTTATATTTGCATTGAAACTATATATTATTTATGTAAATATAAATAGTTTTTCTATTTATGTATAAATTTAGTATATTTTTTTATCTTTTTATATAAAAAAATTTATATTATATATAAATATTAAATCGTTTCTTAGATACGTTTATTTATATTTCTTTAAAATGTAATATAATTAATATTATTTATTAAAAGTAATATTTTAATAATTTTTTTAAAACCAAAATATAATATAAATGTTACTCATATGTGAACATCTTTATTATATTAAGTTAGTAAAAATATTTCTCAATGGGACAAGTTCATAAAAACAAATCGTATAATAAAATTAATCATTATTTAAAACTAAAATATCATAACCATATACCCTATTATAAATAATAATAATATAACCAATAAAGTCCAAAATATAATATCACATTTCTATTAACATAATCCAACTATACAATATATACTTTCTCATAAAATATATACCTTCTCATAAGTCAAACTGAATAACCATATACCTTATAATAAATAAAAATAATAATATAACCAATAAAGTCCATAATATAATATCACATTTTAAATGACATAATCCAACTATGCAACATAAAAAAAATAGAATGAGAAATATGAGAAATAAAGATAATTAAAATAGGTGTAAAATATTTTGTGTCATAGAAAGTGGAATCACAAATATGATAACTAAAAGGACCTAAAATAGGTATAAAATATTGTGTTATATATTTATGGTCGGTACATACTTTTACAATCTACCACATGAACATGTGGGTAAATGAATGTGATAGAAAAAACCTATAAATGTTTAAATATTTTTTATTTTTCATAATTTAGTTTTTTTTGCTGTGAGATATTTTTCATTGGTTGTTATCATAATATGGATTGATTCATCATATTTATTAATAAAAATTAATGTTGCTTGAAATAATTGGTGAGTGTTTTATGAGAGGAAAGACATTTTTTTTTGGATTTTAGATCATTAACTTATTTACTTATGTGTAAGGAAAACAAACTCTTAATCAATCAAATAATTTAAAGTATTACTCCTAAACCCAAAGATGTTTTCCTTAGAAAACCAATATTCCTTGTAATTATTAATTTTATAAATTATTTAAAAAATAATTATTTTATTAAAAAAATAAAAACAAAATAAAAATATTTACTTAAATTTAAATTTAATTTTTTGGTTTTTAAAAATAATAATAACAATATTACATGTAAAATAAGTCCTACAATTTATTTTTTCTAGCAGAAAAAATTGTACTATTATATTTATAATATAATTTAATTTACATAACTGAGATATCCTCATACAAAACCCATACACCTGGATGGTCACCAGTATATGGCTATGATTTGTACCCCGAAAATAGGCCAGTGATCATAGCCAAACTCGATAGATCTGACAGATTATTGCCTACATTAAACCCAAATCATTCAATCTCATGTGGAGATACAGAGGTAGGAACAAAAAATGATATTCAAAAATGATAGAGACCGGCATGGATCCAAAAACTATGATAAACTAAAAGTAGTTTATGTTTATGGTTGGGCCTTCATGATTTTCAAGCCAGTGATTATAAGAAAGTAAACCAACTTGTTTTTGTAGGGAAGTCTTGGAGAGGGTGTCCGCGTTTTTGTTGTTTTCACGCGGTGTGTGGAGATGGGTAATATGTCAGAACTTGTGTTGAAGTTCGCGAGTTCTATCCATCCAACCAAGAAGAGAGGATACTTGAAGCTGCCCTTTTGAATTTAACCAATCAATCACTACTTTGGAGTCCCCAAGAAGTTGAAAGTCTATAATATGCAGCCTCGTGGCCAGGAGGAGAGATGCCCAAGCCCCCAACAATTATGCTTTTGTATTGGTGCCTGGACCGCAGTTAAGAGTCCAACAGATGTGAGAGTTATAAGTGATCTTTATGTAGCCACCAACACCACAGTTGTGTCCATCTGACTGAGCAGCCCCATCAAACCAACCTATTGGCAGACCCTCAATGAGAACTGTCTCATGCTTTGACTTTATTGATTTTTGTCTCTGATGTAAAGCGCTCCAACTAGTGTATGAACCCAAGACTTTATGTACTATAGCTAAAAAGGAGAGGGATGCATTGTTGAAAATGGACACAACTATGGTGTTGGTGGCTACATAAAGATCACCGATAACTCTCACATCTGTTGGACTCTTAACTACGGTCCAGGAACCAATACAAAAGCATAATTGTTGGGGGTTTGAGCATATCTCCTCCTGGCCACGAGGCTACATATTATAGACTTTCAACTTCTTGGGGACTCCAAAGTAGTGATTGACTGTTTAAATTCAAAATGATAGCTTCATGTATCCTCTCTTCTTAACTAGATAAATAGAACTCGCGAACTTCAACAAAAATTCCGACATATTACCCATCTCCACACACCGCATGAAAACAACAAAAAAAAACAAAACAAACACCCTCTCCAAACTAGAAAGTAATCAACTTTCCTCATAAAATTTATGATACATATGATAATACTTTCTTCATAAATAAAGACGGTTGTAAAAGTAATCACTTTATTGGTGTATGTTTAGAGCTACAACCTTTGTGTTATTTTTCATCTAAAATATATTTCATTTAAGTAGTCAAATCTGTGTATCATAAATTGAATACATTTTAAATATTATTGAAACATATCTCTCACCTAATAAAATAGTTGGTTTTCTTTCCTTTCTAATAAGTATTGGGCCTTTACTTGTAAAAGGATGGGACCAATAATCCATTTGACCTCAAAGTAATATTTTACTATTTAAAATACCAAGAAAGATCTATGTTTTCTCGATTGGAATATATTGTTTATATACAATTCATATATTTGCCTTCATAAATTGTTGTTAATTGTATTATTGTTATTTTTAAATGGAAGTGTCTTATACAAGACACCATTGATTTATGGTATGTTAAATGATGTTTCCATATTTAAGAGTATTAGTGTTTTTATATGCAAAACATGTGATTCATAGTGATATTATAGTAAGTAGTCATGGTCTTCTTTATGAGATTTCATATTTTTTTCATATAATATAGATATATTAAATTCATGATGATGATGCTCCGAGACAATGCAGTTACTCTTTATCACTAATTAAAATATAAAAAACTCATTCTAATTTAACTTATATGTGTATTGCTCATCTAATAAATAACGTACACATTAGAAAAGAAAATGCCACTTCTCTTGGCTTGTATCACTCATCTCGCCAATGAAAACATGGTGAAATATATAGTTTATCTTATTAAATATATTCACTATCACTATAATAGTAGAAAGTTTTGAACAATCTTGTCATGATATATTAAAATGAAATATTTCTTATCAAGCATAATCATCGAATACTTTTATTAAGTCATGATATATTAAAATGAAATATTTCTTATCAAGCATAATCATCTAATATCTCTTATTAAGTATTTTATTGAATATTTTATGACATAGATAGAGGATAAGTCCATTGCCCATTATTAATAGAATTGTATATTCCTCTTTAATTCCAATTTTTGTTCATCAAAGAGAACGAAATGTATAAATTGACTTATCAAAAAGACTCACTCAAAATAATAAGTACCATCAAGGACCACTATTTGGAAATGGGTCCAAACTTGAATTTGAAGCATGCTATGCTTTCTAACCAAGTGTGATATGGTCTATAAAGTATATCACATGGGCAAGTTGTATATCTTAGATTCAATAAGATCAAACTAACTTATTCTATGTACTTATTATAATATTTTTATATCTTTTGGTTAAAGGACGACCAAGAATGGACCCTTTGAATTATGAATTAGGAAGTATTTTGGACACCACTTTAAGGATGATTATGAAACAAAGAATGGACGCTTTGAATTATGAATTACAAATTATTTTGGTCACTACTTAAGGATGATTAGGTAAAAAATACAATGGAGGCGGTACAAGGAATTTTTGCATTGGCAATCGTAAGTGGGTTTTGAAGAACAAAGAAAGTAAGATGTTATCGTTCAGCGATATAAAAATAATGTTAAAACAAATTAATTAATTTAATATTATTTTTTATGATTTAATAAATCAAACACCATTGCCACTATTGTCATCATCATTATCATCATACATACATACAAATATATATCTACATACATACATATAGGATTATGAAAGTTGGTCTATATGGATTGTAATTATCACCACCACTGTCACTATTAAACATGCATACATATAAATATAAATATACATATACTTTCCATCATTTAAATGATGGTATCGAAGGTAAATCATAAATTTTTTAGGGCACAAGGCTCGGTCAACAATAGTGAACAAAACTATTACAACAATATACTCTTGCAACATTTCTGGAATTAAATTGTGTGAATAGATTTGAAACGTCCAATGTTTCAAGTGGACACTCCACCCATCATCAGGGATAAATTAAGATTTGGAATGGAAAAGAGTGTTAGGAAATGTAAATAAATAGGATGGGAGAGGTGAGATGACCATTGAAGAAAGGCGTGAAATGCAAAATAAGGGGGATTAACTAGCTAGCCATTAATATATGGATAATAGATTTAACCGTTAATTAACCCCCCTTATTTTTCCATTAATTCCTCTGTTCAAGAGTCATCTCACCTCTCCCATCCTATTTATTCACATCTCACAACAATCTTTTCCATTCAAAAGCTTCATCTGTCCATGATGATGGGTGAAGTGTCCACTTGAAACTTTGGATGTTTCAAAAATATCCACATAGTCTAATTCCAAAAATGTTGCAACAATATGAATAGTTGTGGAAACCTTCACTCTCGAACAATATACTCATTAAGAGCTCAACATGCCACTTATGGGAATTGAACCTAGGTGGAAAGGATATCACTCCTCTCAACTACCTAGGTTAGACCCAATTGACTCCATCATCATATTATCATAGAACAATATTACTATATTTGTAATAATACGACATTTATACTTTATGAATAATGTATGATTATCATATCGAATATATAAACATGTTAAGAAAATCAATTAAGTATTTATAAGTTTGATTAAATTCCACAAACCAAATCAATTAAGCCTTTATAAATTTTATTAAGGTCCAATAAACCAAAGTTGGTATGAGTGGCCAATCATCATCATTATTATAACTTTCATAAATTCAAAAACTATCAATAAACTATCTATGTTAGAAATCCTTATGAAGGAACAAAATTATGTCATAGTCATGGAATCCACCGTATTGAGGTAGAAGGGAATTAAAAATGATTTTGGATGCCCATAATGGAAAAAAAATAAGAAATGATTAGCTTATTAACAAAATGTGTTAATCACATCAATCTCAATAGGAAAGCGTGACTCTAGAGAAATTTTCAAGCTAGGGTTTGATAGTCGTGGTCTCAGCAGCGACCAACATGGTCACCAAAGGGGGAGGGAATGCAACCCTCTCATACAAGAAGGTAGTGGTGGATAGAGGGAAAGGCCCACGAGGCGATGGTTTCAAAGAACCTCTGACAGGCACCTCAGGATTAGGATCGGAAAAGAACCAAGGGGGCAACCAAGAAAAAAGTGATCACATGGGGGAAGGAGCCAGAGAAGCCTAGAACAATGCACAAGCAATGATGAACCCTAGTGGGGTAGAGGGGCGCAACCTGTGTAAACCTAAAACAACACTGATACCCAAGGTTATACTGGAAGACCCCCAAACACAACTCTTTCAGGATCAGATGAAGACGCATGCATTGATCTGCAAGTTCATGGGCCTGTGGCCCACAAAAAAAACATTGCGCAACTGGATAAAATACCATTGGAAGACAAATGGAGATGTGGAACTCCACCTAGGCTCGAAATGGTTTTTCATAGCGGTCTTTATGAACTTGGAGGACATGGATAAAGTCTTTGAGGGGGGGGGCATATTTACATGCCTCAGCGGGGCTGTACATTATTCCATGGAAGGAAAACTTCTCCCCAGAGAAAGAAACCTTTAAAAATGTCCTAGTCTGGCTAAGGATTTACTCCTTACCGCTAGACTATTTCCTGCCATCCACCTTCGAAGCGATAGGGAATAAGCTCAAAAAATATGTCAAGACATCAGAAGTTGCCCTAAAAGGTTGATATACATCCTATGCAAGGATCTGCATCGAGATGGATGTTTCGGGGGCGCTCTTGGAAGCCATAAGCCTGGAGTTTAGGGATGAGGAATGGATACAAATCATAAACTACGAGTAGATCTCTTTTTGAAGCAGAAGATGCCATGAACATGGACACCTGCTAAGAGCATTCCCTCTTAAAAAAAATAAKAAACGGAAAAAACCAAGMTACAACARGATGAGGAYGGTTTTGTGAAGACAAATCACAAAAGCAAAGGAAACAAGAGACAAGGCAAGGACCCAATAGGAAACAATCCGGAAGCTAGTCTTAGAATARAAGGAAGGGGTATGCCCAACCAAGGGGAATAAGGAGGGATGAAAAAGACAAAAGATAAGGAAGCGARTGAACGCGCAAGTCAGGAGAACATAGAAAATCCAAGCAACAAAGGAGAAYAGGGAGGTAGCACAAGTCCCGGGGAAGGAGGAAACGAGGATGCCAACACTCCAAGGYAGGAAGAATACAAAGATTCAGAKATGAMTCCAAGTGAGGTAGGAACAGAGGACCCAGATCTCAAAGACATTGTGGAAAGGGAAGGAATAGATCTACCGAATATACTAGAGCAATGGAAAAGGCAGAGAGTAGACAATGTGCCAGTGGAGCAACTCGATCGCATCCAATATCTCTTACTCCTAAGGGAGGAAGCGAAATCCATAGGTATCAAGTGCATTCATGGCGAGATAGGTCACYTGGGAATCAAAACAGGTGATGGACATCCACAACACTCACCTATGAAGGCAAGGAGGAAGAAAGGAAGGAAATAAAATAGTGTATCCCTACAAGAACTTGGAGCATTGCTGATAAACTCAGGTAATATTAAAAATCACTTCCCCAACTCCCCCCCACATGTTTAAATGAAGATTATAACGTGAAACATAAGAGGCCTAAACAACCCAAGAAGGCAACAAATCCTTAAAAACAGATTGAGTAAGGAACAACCTGACCTATGTTTCATTCAAGAGACAAAATGCACTTTAGATAGAATGGAAACAATCAATATAAAACATTGAAGTACAAGATGTTGGCTGTTGAAATCCAACAGACGGTGGGAGGTATCCTCACCTTGTGGAACCCACAATCGGTGATCCTACTTGCATCAAAAGCCACGAGAAACACACTTTCTGTTAAAATGCAAATTATAGGGAACATAGAGGAAATTCTTTGCACCAATGTGTATGGCCCTCGGGTGATGGAGGAAAAAAGGAGACTACTCCTTGACCTATAGAATCTAAAGGATCATACCCACAACCTACATTAGATCCTGGTAGGGGATTTCAACATCATCATGAGACTCACTGAGAAAGAAGGGGGCACTAGGAGACTGGACAAATATGTGGAAGAATTCTCATCTTTCATTGACACAATGAAGCTCGTGGACATCAGGAACAACAATGGTTAATTCACCTAGAACAATAAACGAATAGGTCACCACCAAGTAGCTACAAGTCTAGACATATTCTTGGTGTTGGAATCAATCATGCTGCAGGGAATAAATTTGGACTACAACATCCTCCCCTGGGGGGAATCAGATCACTGGCCAGTTCAAATGGAAGCTAATTTTCAAACCACACCGAAGAACAGAACATTTAGATTTGAGAAATTATGGATCGGCCATACCAACATCAAGGATAACATCAACCAATGGTGGTGGAAGGAAATTCTAGATCAAGGGACAAGGATGTTCAAACTTTACAAAAAACTCAAGTACATAAAACAAAAACTCAAGGAGTGGAACAAGGAGTTCTTTGGAAATATAAACTAGGGGAAAAAAATCATTAAGGACAGAATAAGGAAACTACAGGAAAAGTGTATCGAAGAGGGTTATACAGGGGATCAAAAAAGAGAAGAGATCCAATTGACTAAGGAATGGGAAGCAAGATGCCAACGGGAAGAAACCCTGTGGCACCAAAAGTTYAGAATAAGGTGACTAAAGGAAGGGGAGAGGAATACCAAGTTTTTTCATATAACAACCATCACAAGAAGATCCCACAACAAAATATTGAAGATTAGGGATCATGACTGGATCAAAAGATAATCCCACCAGTAAATTGAGAATACAATGGTCAACCACTTCCAGRGGATAGCCTAGGAACCCAAACAAGACAGATCAGTGACCATACAAAGAATAATTCAACACATCCCCAAGATGGTCAAAGAGGAGAAAAATGTTGTCTTAATCAAAACCATCTCTAAGGAAGAAATTGACCAAGTGGTCCAGGAGATGGCCAACAAAAAGGCCCCAGGCCCGGATGGCTTCACAGTGGAATTCTTCTAAGCCTGCTAGGAAGTGGTTAAGCATGATATTTACAAGGTGGTGGAGGACTCCAGGTGATTGGCATCCATCCTGAAATATTTAAATGCCACATTGATCACTCTAATCCTGAAATAAAATGAAGCTAGGACTCAAGAACGTTACATGCCTATATCCTTATGCAATGTAGTTTACAAGATAATTTCCAAAGTCATCGCCAATAGAATGAAGCCACTCCTTCCCACACTGATTTCACAGGAACATGGGGGTTTTGTGGAAGGAAGACAAATCCTAGAAAATATCATCCAAGCCCATGAGATCATTCAAACGTTGAAAATCCAAAGGAGAGGGGGGATGATAATCCAACTTGATTTGGTGAAATATTAAGAAAAAATAACATGGCACTACATGGCTAAGACATTGGAAGCCTTTGGGTTCGCCCATCATTGGATCAACTGGATAGTCACTCTGGTCTCAATGAAAAGCTACTCGCTACTAATCAATGGAGCCCCAACCAAACCCTTCTATACATCCAGAGGAATAAGATAGGGGGACCCGCTATCCCCCTTCCTATTCATTCTAATGATGGAAGGGCTAAGCATAAGTATAAAAAATGCAATTGCAGCTGGGGAAATAAAAGGCATCAAACCTTTTGATAACTGTACAACCTCCACACACCAACAGTTCTTTGATGATACCCTACTCCATGGCACACCCACGGTAAAGGAAGCAAAGGATTTAAAAAAATTCTTAGAAGACTTTGGGGAAGCCTCGGGGGCATAAATCAACCACTCCAAATCCATGATATATTTCTTCAACACTAATCCAACAATTCAGCGCAACTTGGCCAACATTCTATGGTTTGAACGTAAAACTCTCCCAATGAAATACTTGGGAATCCCCCTGACGGACAGAGCCTACACAAAGGCCACGTGGGAAGGAGTTATCATCAAACTGTAGGAGAAGGTAAAAAATTGGACATATATAGCCCTAAACCTGGCAGGAAGGCTTATCCTCACCAAAACAGTTCTTCAAGCAATTTCAGTGTATATGATGTCAGTGTTCCCAACCCCCAAAGGAATTCTACAAAAGATAAGAACCATCCAACGAGACTTCCTATGGCGTGGCATAGAAAACAAAAAGAAATGGGCCCTGGTGGCCTGGGATAAGGTATGCAGACCAAAAAGAAAAGGAGACCTGGGGTTACAGGACCCACAGGTAACCAACGAAGCCTACAAGGCAAAGCTCTGGTGGAGATGGGTAAAAGACAAAGCTATTTCATGGGTAAACCTATGGAAGGCGAAGTATGCCCCGAACATAAGTGACCAGGAGAGAATTCGGTTCATGGGCACAAGGGAGGGATCATCCATATGGAATCTTTCCTGGCGCAACAAGCACTGGATCGATAAACACAACTTCTTGGAAGTCAGAAATGGTAAAACAATAAGGTTTTGGGAGGACACATGGCAACAGAAACCCAAAATGGAAAATCCGGACAGGGAGGAACTTCAACAGGAAATGATTGGGCAAGGAAAACCAAACATCCATCATTACTAGAAGAAAAGGAATGGAAGTGCCAAATAGAGGATATGGGACAAACTTAAGCCACAAAATAGAGCCTGGACCGAAACAATCACGAAAGAGGTGGAGGAGGAGTTGGGAAAAAGGAAAATTGGGATCTCGAAAGAAGAGGACCAATTTATGTGGGGTAGGAAAAATGGGGGTGAATTCAACTTAAAAGAAATATGGTATTACATCGTGAGTCAGGACCAGGAAAATTCAGAGAAACAGTGGGAAAAATTTTGGAAAAGCCCCCAATGGCCAAAAATCAAAATGTTCAAATGGCTTGTTCTACATAACTGAATTCTAACTTGGGAGAACCTCATGAAAATGGGTTTCATAGGTCCCTGACTGATCCGGATTATTTTCGGCACGAAATGAGAGCGGAGATATAATAAATAAATGCACAGAGATATTGCGTATATCCATTAATATAACATAAATATATCAGAGATGCAACCATAAACATAGAGATACAGTA
>JASDQU010019906.1:3443-13938 GCA_032191745.1 Picea mariana
AAAAAATATATCTTCTGTAGACAGTCATCTCATGTATCTCGACTGGTTGAATAGACTCAACCCTTCCATCCATAGGTTCGTGAAATCCTTCAACAAGCTAAGAAACACAACTTCTCCAGCAAGGCAAGCAACTCACCAAGATTCAGACTCAACAAATTCTTCCCTCTCTCCCCAATGAACTCAATGTAATGGAGATTATTTCTTCCTAAAGAGGGAGGATTTATTCAGTTGGATATCGATGGACACCCACCTATTCCACGGGCTTGAAAAATAGTTTTCAATCTTGGCAGTTGCTCGACAGTTTTTTGAGGTCGAAAGTTCCGAGGCCATTTTGAGGCCCTAAACTATTTTTTGGGGGGATTTGGGGCCCAAGTGACTCCCTATGGTACTAACCTAGGCCAGTCGAAAATATTTCTTCTCGGTTAGACCTTTCTAATGGTGTATTGAGCACCCTAAACGAAGATCATATGAAAAAGTTGCGCCCCCAAGAAGTTGACCTATCAACTACCCCCATTGAGGCCTGCAAAAAGATTCCTTCTGAAGACAGTCATCTCATGTAGCTCGACTGGTTGAACAGAATCAACCCTTCCAGCCACAAGTTCATGAAAGTCTTCAACAAGTTAAGAAACACAACTTCTCCAACAAGGCAAGCAACTCACCAAGATTCAGATTCAACAAATGCTTTCGTCTCTCCCCCGGGAACTCAATGTAATGGAAATAATTGCATCCTAAGGAGGGAGGATTGATTTGGGTGGATATCAGTGGGCACCCACCTATTCCATGGGATCGAAAAACAGTTTTCCATCTTGGAATTTTTTCGACTGTTTTTTGGGTTCCAAACTTCTGAGGCCATTTTGAGGCCCTAAACAATGTTTTTGGGGGATTTGGGGCCCAATTGACTATTTATAGTACTAAACTAGGCCATTCGAAAATATTTCTTCTCGATTAGACCTTTCCAATGGTGTATCGAGTGCCCTAAATGAACATCTTATGCAAATGTTACGCCCCCGGGAAGTTGACGTATCAACTACCCCCATCGAGGCCCGTAAACCTTTTGGATTTTCATCTTCTGGGGTTAGGGTTTTCGATTTTACTTATGTTAAAAAGGCCTTTTGAGCCTCATTGTAACAATAATATTATTGCAAATGCGAGTAGCCGTCACATCTCTTCTCAGAGATAAGMTACCACCATTCTAGTGAGTCTTTTGCTCTGYATTTTTATAGTCTTTGTACATTTTGGCTCATTAATAAAAATTGTGTATTACTGTATATCTGTGTTTATGGTTGCATCTCTGATATATTTTTGTTATATAKYTGGATATTCGATACATMTTTGTACATTTCTTTATTATATCTCTACTCTCATTTTGTRCCAAAAATAATCCGGATCAGTGGTATCATAGCAAGATGATCYTAATCGTTTTTCAGTGCATGTCCCTGATGAGGTTCAAGTATAGCAAGTTGGGTCTYGAGATTGTCTCTCTTGAAGACAATCGCTCTCGCATGCCAAATAAAACCTCTATGGAGGAAGAAAATAAAAACGACAGAGCAGACGATCCTATTAATATGTTGCTTGAGCAAGCTCTCATGTGATAGAGGGATGAAATGATGGAGATTTTTTCCCACATCCTTCAATGCATGTCGATAAAAATAGGCGCATCTTCATCAAGAGATCACTTTTGAGTCACCTCGCCTTTCAAGGTACAAGTTAATTTTGATATTCCCATATTTGAAGGACAAAAATATGTCGATGCCCTAGAAMAATKGTTAAATMTGCTATAAGGTTATTTCTCTGTTCATAATTTCTCCGACAGGGAAAATATCACCTTTKCCCTCCTTAAGTCTCTCCCCAATGTCAAAAATTGGTGGGAAACTTACTGGGAGAAAATTCCCATAAAGGAGTCTGGAATATATGGGGCTGAGCCCACTAGGTATTTTTTTGTGGATGTGATAAAGGAACAATATTAACCTGTTGGAAACTATGAGGACCAATACATCAGATGGACCACACTACGACAAGAGAGGGGAAAATAAGTGTTGGAGTTCACCAATACTTTCCATATCTTGCGCACCAAGCTGGGTATCAAAGACTCTGAGTGACATTTGGTTCTAAAATACCGCAGGGATCTACACAAATACATCCAAACTGAATGGATTTTGTTGAAATCTCATCACTCGGTACTGCTTTTTGATATCCTGTTAAAATCAAGAAGAAATTTAGGCACCAGAACAAGCAGAATTTCTGGTCTGCAAATCTGCAACAACAAAAGTATGATAAAGATATCCCTAACAAAGAGCCTCCCGAACACTTGTCTAAGCCACAAGAAAAGAAGGGTCACAGAAAGATGAAGAAGGTCACCAGGAAATGGGGTGATTTCCACAAAACCCCTGCCACAACACCGATGAATGTCGCTCAAAATAGTGATTGGTGGTCGAGATCAAAGATAAGGAGTTGAACCCTGATTCAGAAAATACTAATAGAATACAAATCATTGACGCAGACCCCACTACTATTGTCACAACCGCAACAATTCAACCAAAAGAACCAACAGATCCTGAAGAGGGGGAGCACCTTTTTCATTCATAGATGTGGGTGAAGAGGACCCCGCTACATTTTATTTTTGATAGATGAAACCAGAAGAAACTCAACTAAGCAAAGATTGTCAAACATTTGGGATTGTCGACAACAACATGCCCACAACCATACAACATCAGGTGGATTCACTAGGGACAATATCTTGGTGTCATCCAACAATTTCGATTTTCATACGACATCCAACCCTTCAAGGATGAGGTATTATGTGATGTTCCCTCACTAGATGTCTATAATTTTCTCTTGGACCAGCCATATAAGTGTAAGCGCCATGATATCTATGAGTCTCGACCCTGTAGTGTCATTGTTACTCTAGGGGGTCATCTATACAAGATAACAGAGTTAGTTCCAACTATTGTCCCACCTAAACAGTGTTGCAATGTAGTGTCTCATACTACAAAATTTAGCTTCATCACAATCTGTTCAAAATGTAAACAGAAGGACACTGCAACCACTAAAGCCTCGGCCCAAGAACCTTCTATCAAATATAAGTAGGTTGAATAGATTTTAGAAAAACACAAATATTCCTTTTGCATGCAGTCATCTCATGTAGCTCGACTAGTTGAACAAAATCAACTCTTCCAGCCACAGGTTAGTAACTTTTTGGTTGCCAAGATAGACGATCTATTCAACCTTGGTTCACAATATAATTGATACCATTTATTAATCACCATTCCCTATATATGCAACGAATTTTCAGTTCTAACAACATACAATCCATGCATAATTATACACAAATAAAACATAGTAGAATTTAAAATAAATAACCACACAGTAATAATCATAAGAACATAAAATAAACATATATTTTAATTAAAATCATTGACTGGTTGCAGACCTCAGACATTCCTCCCAGTCGTAGACTCTGTTTTTCATACACTCTCAACAACAGGTCACCCCCGAGTTGGGTCTATGACTCCGCGAAGGAAAAGGATACCCACAACCTCTCATTCCCCACAACCTATCCCACCCCAATAAGTGTAACCCTTCTATATTCAATAGTCCTTCAACTATCCAACTTCCCTTCCATTGATTTAGAGCCTGACTGGATAGGAATTATCATATCTCGATGGCACTTGGAACAAAAGGCTACTCTAATAGTTAAAACACCCATTAGACAAAAACACAAGGAAACTGATTCACAACAATTAATTCACCCAAAGAGAATGCTCCACAGGCCTAACAACTTTCTTCTTCATCCCAAACCATCAAGGATTTATTGGGTAACAATAAAATTCACAACTCCCACTGTTGAGGAAATAGTATAGATGATGGAAGAGAATGAATGAGTGAAAGAATAATTTGAAATAATGGTTGGAAAGACTGAGTATTACACTAAATTTCCAACATTATATATGCATGTTCCTTTTTTTACACTTGACACTCAAGGAACTACTTTTTCCCCCACCTGGTAATTCGTTCCCCCACTTGGGAACTTAGAATAAAATTATATCATATGAATTAGGATGTAGGAATAATATTGTTTTATTCCATGGCTTAAGCCCCTCTTCCTTAAGAATTTATCCTCGTTTCCCTCTCATGGATTCCCACCTCCCCATACTCTTTCGTATGACTTGGTCTATAGTATTGATGTATTTTATTAATATATCCAAGTGTGATTACATATTATATTTGTTAGGATTGATGACCTTTCAACTCCTAGGATCCCTGGTCTAAATCACAAAGACACTCTAGCTTCAAAACATATATACAAATGCACTCTAGTGAAAAACATCTTGCCTCGCCATCATATAAAAGATATGTACATTTACAATTGGGGTGCAGCCTAGGGGTATTACATGACCCAACATCCAACTTAACCAGACCATGAACTTGACTTATCCATCTAGTCAAACATTAACCTCATCGATTCACCTTGACCAACCAATCAATTGACTGTGTTTTCACTGCAAAGAATATAACAAATCAATATTCTCCCAATTGTTGTTTTCTTTGTTCAACTAGGAGAACCTAAACTTTAATTCACTAACCCAAGACGACAATTCCGATTGCCTATCTACACCAAGAGAACTTCACAACACTAAGGGACTTGGTCAAAGAGTCTTCTACATTTTCCAAAGTGTCTACCTTATCCAAAAACACCTTCTTTCTTTCCACCCTGTCTCTCATGAAATGGTATTAAACAACAATATGTTTTTTCATGGAATGATAATCAGAGTTCTTTGCCAAAAAAATTTCACATTGACTATCACAATATATCTTCATATCTTGTTTCTCAAACCCAATCCCTGAACAAAGTCTAGGTAGCCATATATCTTCTTTGCTTGCATGAGTGACTGCCATGTATTCAACTTATGTTGTCGAAAAGGGTACAACCGCCTATATCTTACTCATCGAACTGATTTCTCCATCAAACACCTTGAACACATATATGTTGGTCGACTTTCTTTGATCAAGATATGAAGCCCGATTAGTTTCAAGAAAAACATGTACATTCACTTCTCTGTCAATTTCAGGTTTCCTTTGGTAACAAATTGCATACTTTGTTGTGCCACCCAAGTACCTAAACACTCTCTTGACAATAGTCTAGTGCTCTTTCCTAGGTTTCGACATGTACTTGCTCAATACTTCCACTGCATGAGCAATATATGGTTGAGTACAAATAATTGCATACATCATACTACCAACAACACTAGCATAGGGGACACATGCCATGTCATGTATTTCTTCCTATGTCTTTAGACATTATTCAACAATTACRTTTACCCCCATACAAATTGGTATCTTGTCYAGTTTGTAATCCTATATGTTGAAACTCTTCAAGATTATTTCAATAAAATTTCTCTAATTTGACCAAATTTTTCTAACTACGTGATCTCTTTTGATATCCTTTCTTAGAATAAATTTTGCAACATTGAGAACCCTTCATGTCAAACATGAAGGATAGATTCCTCTTCACCTCCTTTATAGCTTTCACGTTGTTTCTGACCAACAACATGTCATCAACATACAAATATACATATATGAAATGACTTCCTTCTTTCTTAGAATATACACAGTGATCATCCTTGCTTCTCACAAATCCCAAACTAAGGATGTATTTTCAAAATTTTGGTACCACATCCTTGGTGATTTATTTACACCATAAAGGGATATTTTCAATTTACACACCAACTCTTTATTTCCCTTTACTACAAATACTTGAGTTTGTTTCATGTAGATTTATTCTTCCATGTCCCCATGTAGGAACGTTGTATTCACATCCTTTTTCTCTATATCAAGATCAAATGTTGTAGTTGGAGCCATTAGTATCCTAATGGAAGTTAGTTTTTCAACAAGAGAGAAAATGTCACCAAAGTTTACTAACTTGACTTTGGAATACCCTTTTTCTACTAGTAAAGGTTTGAACTTCTCGACTTGTCATGTTGCATTCAAATTTTTCTTGAACTCCCACTTTCTACTGACATGTTTCATTCCATTAGGTAGCTTGACCAAATCCCATGTTTCATTCTTGTGCAAGGATTCCATTTCTTCAACCATGGCCTCCTTCCATAGTTTACCCTCTATTGAGTTGACCTCCTCCTTGAACAACTTGGGATCATCATCAGTGCTATATAACACAAATGAAGAATGGAAATAATGTGGATTATACCTTTCATTTCATTTCCTTATTCATTCATACCTCCTTAAAAGTGGAGTCAGTTTTTCCATCTCTTCATTTGGTTCAGTTGACTCATCTAAATCATGGTCTTCATTCCTCAACTCAAATACTATATTTTGTGGCTCTTTCTTCATTTGTTCCTCTTCAATCGTGGAATTTCTTCCGATTTCCCTAAAGATCACATCTCAACTATAAACTATTTTTCTTAATACCGAATCCCACAACTTATATACTTTCATTCCATCCTTATACCAAATGAAAGTGCACTTGACTTATTTATTGTCCACCTTGTTCCTACTCTCCTTGGGAACATGCACAAATGCATCACAACCAAAAACTATGAGATGTGAAAGAGACAACTTATTACCAAACCATACCTGATGTGGATTCAATTTGACTAACACTAATGAAGGAGAACTATTTACCAAATATCGTGTAGTGTGGACTTCTTTTGACCATAATTCTTGTGTGATCCTAACACTACTGAGCACGCTCCTTGATTTTTCCATCAATTCCCTATTCATTCTCTTAGAAAATCCATTCTATTGCAACATATATGGTGTGGTATTTAGGAATGCTATGTTACATTTTTTCCAAAACTACTCGAAATATTTACCATAGAATTCACCTCCATTGTTAGTTCTTAGCACCTTGATTTTTTTCTCTGTCTAGTTTTCCACGAGAGATTTGAACTCTTTGAATTTATTGAAAACCTCATACTTCTTACTTAGGAAATATATCCATTTCTTCTTGGATAAATAATTTACGAAGGAAACATAAAAAAAAGATCCATTTAGTGATGGCACTGGTAGAGGGATAAACACGTCACTATGTATCAATTCTAAGATCGATTTTTAACTTGTAGCTCTAGATGAGAATCTCACATGATTTTTTTTCCATATATGTAATGTTCACAAAAATCAAATTTTAAATTAAAATATGGAAAACCTTCGACCATGCTTTTTTTTGCATAAATCAAAGTCATTTTTCCCGATATGTCTCATCCTATGGTGCCATTACATCATAAGGTTGAATATATAAGGAACAATTGATTCATTTGGATTCGATTCAACCCAATTTGAGTCGAGTCAATTAACAGTCGATTTGACGTTAGAGAAAACAACTCTTTTGCATCCATTCAAGCTGTCACTCCCCAAAAACTTGTACAAGGTTCCAATAGGGACTCCTCTCATTAAGACCATCACAACCCTAACAATTTTTCATGAATACTTATAAAATAAAGTGTGCACACATGAATCACTCATTTTTATGATATATATTATATTTATTTCCAAACCTAGAATATGTAACACACCTAGAAGGATTCTACTCCTGCCATCATGCAACATCAGTCAGACCCTTACTCGTCCAAAAATTTTGGTCATTGAGTTGTCCCCCAAGAATACATCTCCTCCGTTGTATGCATCATAATCATATAACCAATCCTTGTCAGGTTTCATATGGAAATATGTTCTTAATTCGATCAACCAAACATCATGCTCTAACATATGTACTGGTCTATGCCAGATACACATCTCCTTTTTCTGGAGAATTATTTCCTTCATTTGAATCATTACGATAAGATATAATACATTTCTCACAATCCTTCAACTTTCATTCCCTTTTGTAATACCCGACTTTACCATACTTCCATCAAATTATCGTTGACTAAACCAGGGGTTTAGATCAAACCTTTAACATAGAGCATCGACATAAGAATTTACCTTTACCTCTGTTGACCAGTCAACCTCTCACCATCAAGTAATCCTTGATCGATCCTTCCATGTTATTCCACCTCATTTCCTATTATAGAAAAGATGCAACCATGTATTCAAGTGTTAATGTGGTCACATTAATCCCATTAGCCATGATTATAATATCCCATGAATCTAGCAGAGAACACAACAAACTAATACATTTCTTCTCCTCGGTGATTTTTATATCGATAGATAATAACTAACCTATCATAGTATTGAATGAATTGAGGTGCTCCGTTACTGAGATACCATCACTCGTCCTCATAATATGCAGTTTCATCTAAATAAACATGTTGTTTATGAGGGATTTCAACTTGTACAAGCTTCCCAACTTGTGCCATAGTTTATTTTCCATGTCTTCACCTGAGACATTTAGCAATACCAAATTCGCAAGACAAAGTCAAATCGCTCATTTCCCTTATTTCAAGTTTCTCCCATTCCTCCTTCAACATAACACCTGTTGGAATTGTTCTGGGACTCAAAACCACCCACTATTCTCGATCAACAAGGAGATATTCTATTTTAAGCTTCCACAACTCAAAATTTTGGCCATAAATGTTTTTGATCTATATCCTTGAACTACATGCCATTCTTTTAAGCACAGATTAAAGATCGTTGTCTTACAACTTCCACTGGACCTAGGTTTGGCTCAGATCCAGGATCTACTGAACCTTTGTTTTATATGACTTGTACAGAGAAAAAAAGATCTTTGATACCACTTTTAGAGAAAATAATTCTCACACTAAACCAACTAGAAAAGAGAATATATAATTAAACATAAGTAATCAATGAAAATCACATAGTACACATATATTTTACCTTGGGAACCCTTAACCATGAAAACCAACATTCCTTGAGCGACTCCTTCTCTCTTGTTGTCTTATCCATTCATATAATAGAGAGTTACATGACTAACCTTTTTATACACCTAATACACAACCATCATCCTACTCTCTTGCTCTTATGCAAGAAAAACCCTACAACCAATTCATCTTCATCTACATGACCATTATATATCTCTCAAATCTGAGAGTTTCAAATCACTGAGAATTACAATAATGTTTTACAGTATTACAACAGACCATATTTATAGGCTTCATGACATGAAAAACCCTAATTCATGGCTCCCAAAAATGGTTACAAATCCATGTAGATAACTAGATGCAATCCTGAGGATCTCATTATTCTTTTAAAATCAACTACCCAATTGACCTCTATTCATCTCTTATGGTCAACTACCAGTCAACCTCCCATCAAACTCTTGTTGGATCTAGTTTTCGACCCAATGTCCGACTTAACTAGACCATCAACTTGACTTATCTATCCAATCGAACAATCACTTAATCAATTCACCTCGACCATCCAGTCAATTGATTGTGTTTTTGATGCAGGAGCATCTCAAGCGAGCTAGTGCGGAGATAAAAGATAGCTGGAAAAATGCCCAGCACAAATTTTGAAAATGTCTTGAAACATTAATGAAGTCATCAAGTGGAAGGAGCACTTGAAAAATGTAAACAGGCCTTGAGTGATCCACTCTCGTCCATAGTAGGTAGAAGGCATTTATGATAGTTAATGCAAGTAGATAGAATTTAATGCGTAGATTAGACAGTTTAGAATGAAAAAGGGAAAACAGATATAGACACCCTCATTGTATTATTGTATGATAGGGAAGAACATTACCAAGAGAAGAGCATACAGAGCTGGAACAGAGAAACTGTGTTTGAAAAACACCCATGTACAGAGATTTGAATTAATAGAAGAAGTCTTAATTCAGATTCATGGCGTTGTATTTGTTTCTTGTATGGGTATGCTAAATGGTATGTTCATGGTTTTACTCTTTCTGTCATGCAATTTCTTTTATGCTATGTATGAATGATTTCTTGTTGAATGTTTGAAATCTGAGAGAGAGAGTAAGGGAAATGAGTTTCAATTGTTTCTCTATCTGAGCAAGAATTCCTGCAAGGAGTGCAGTTGAATTGTCCGCAAGGAGTGCATTGAAAAAGGGTTTAGAGGTTTGTCTCTGAAAGCTCAAATACGATAGATTTTGTTCTCATTCCCTCAGAAGGGTAGCTAGGCACAGAAGCCGTGCAAGGTGTGCGCAGGCAGAGTAGAGTTTCAGGTTTGGTGACCTAAATGATTTGTTGAGAGACTGATGTTGTAGGTGTGCGCATAGTCAAGGAAGTTCAACACTTGGAAGTGTTTGAAGGTCTGCCGCAAGGAGTGCGTACATGAGTCTTCTTCAAGACTCAGAGTTGGAGAAATCCCAAAAGGGATAGAGTCTCCACATTCGTCGAAGGAATCATAGGAAGTTTGTGCATTAGAACAGTGAGAAGGCGTTGCAAGTTTGCATCGTAGGCAGTTGAGTACCGTGGGAAAACCACTTGATAAAAAGTTGCAGGATTCTTTGTGAAGGGAAGAGATGGACGGTCGGAATTCTCTGTGGAGAATTCAAGAAGTTCCGTGAGCCGTCAGATCTCACAGAGGAGAAAGGGAGTTTGGGAATACTCACCCTAACTCCCTTTCT
>JASDQU010019908.1:0-13845 GCA_032191745.1 Picea mariana
CTTCTCTTGTATGCACGTGAAGAAAGGGGTTTCAGATTCGGGTAGAAGGTTAAAAGTTAAGTCTTGAGGGTCATGATCTACATATAAGCTTAGAGCCCTAGCTTATTAGTCCGTAGGGTAGAATACCCAACAACAGAATTCTCTATAATATAAGCATATATAACCAAGGTTTCTGCTATAAAATTCTCTATAATGTGGATGGTCATATCCCCAACTTGTGTCTAGAATCCATCAAAGTTCTGTGAAAAAACTAAAGCAATTTTTGTATGGTGTCTGTTGGCCCTCGACTAAGTTTTGGGGAAACTTTGGTTAGTTTTGGAGGTTTTGGCCCACTTTTGGACTTCGACACGCTGGTTGAAGTAGGAGCACCCAGACAGAGCTGAGATTGTGGATCTAACCTATTTTGAGGGTTATGTGGACCTAGTAAGGGGTCCTCTGGGTTTTGTAACAGGTTTATGGGATGTCAACCCATGGGTTTCCCCCATGTTTAGGCCTTATTGTAAGATTCTGTAAAGTACAAATAAAGAGGAATGTATTTTAGAAGTAGTAGTTCTGTCTGCAAAGGAATGTATGTGGTTGAGGCTTTGTACTCGACTATGATATTGTAGACTATGCTTAGTGCTTGTGATGCTCAGTGTGGAGAAAGTGCTAAGTGCTGTGATAAGAGATTTTGGCTCTGTGTATTTGACCTAGTTTTGGAAGGTAAATAAGGAGGATATGGTGCTTAGTGCGCAGATCTCCTATCTTGTGAGAAGTTTGACTCTGTGACTTAGTTCAAAGAAGTGTCTGGATGTAATATTTTGGTGAATAATAAAGAGGTGAAGCGGTTTGTAGACGTAGCCCCACCCTAGGGTGAACCATGTATATCTGGTGTCTCATGGTTTACTTTGTGCAGTGTCATTTCTGTTATGCATTTTATTAGTGCTTTGATTATGATGTGCAATGAATATATATTTTGTTGCTTAAGTACTTTACTTATGTTAAAGGGTAAATGAATGCTAGACTTAACTCACAGTGCTAAGTTATCAAGGTGCATAATTACTTGTTTTTACTGCTCTTATCTGTCTTTGATTATGCTCTGCGATGTTAATGAGGTTAATAAACTAATGCATGTTCACTTCCTAAGCGTTAACAAAATATTCTGCGAAGTGCTCTTATCATAGAATCATGTCCCAACATGGTTACAGAAACCTGCTTCATGTAACCCCCCCTGCTTCTACCTCAGGTGAGACTTCGTCTGCTTCAAAAGTGTTGGCTTGTGATGCTTAGTGTGGAGCAGGTGCTAAGTGCCATGATAAGAGATTTTGGCTCTGTGCATTTGACCTATTTTTGGAAGGCAAAGAAGGAGCATCTAGTGCTTAGTGCGTAGATCTCATGTCTTGTGCGAAGTTCGACTCTTTAGCTTAATGCACATGAGTGACTGGATGTAAGATTTTGGAAAATAATAAAGAGGTGAAGCGATTTGTGGACGTATCCCCACCCTGGGGTGAACCACGCATATCTGGTGTCTCATGGTTTTCTTTGTGCAGTGTCATTTCTGTTATGCATTTGCTTAGTGCTTTGATTATGAGGTGTAATGAATACATATTTTGTTTCTTAAGTACTTTACTTATGTTAAAGGGTAAATGAATGCTAGACTTAAATCATAGTGCTAAGTGCTCAGGGTGCATAATCAATTGTTGTTACTGTGCTTATCTGTCTTTGATTATGCTCTGCGGTGTTAATGAGGTTAATAGACTAATGCATGTTCACTTCCTAAGCATTAACAAAATATTCTGTGAAGTGCTCTTATCACAGAATCGTGTCCCAGCCTAGTTACAAACACCTGTGTCCTATAACCCCCCCTGCTTCTACCTCGGGTGAGACTTCGCCTTCTTCGCAGGTGTTGCCTAAAGGGCTAGTAGTCAGGGTTTTTTTGGTGCACTATTAAGCGTTGAACCCTGGGTCTGCCCCTGTGCAGAGATATGGTTCCGTTGTCGGGACTTGAAACTATGATTGCTGGGAATTGAAGTAAAGAAAAAGAAAAGCTCTGTGCATAGGTCTTCTTCTTAAGTGTGTAGTACTCTACTTGAATTGCAAAGATTTGTGCCAAGAAAGTAAGCTGTTCTGAAGAAAAGAGGTAAGATTCTAAAAGAGGCAAGCTTTGTGCTTTGGTAAGAGAAAGATAAGTGATTTTTTTTGTTTTGAAAGCATGAATTTAAGTATGTTTGATAGATTCTGTCCTAGTCTGAAGGCTAGGGAATAGTTGAAAGAAAGAGTTGATTTGAGTAAATTTAATGGAAATGAAGAAATATATGTTATTCCTATGCATAGAAAGAGTTTTTGGACTGATAAGTGGATGTTGGAACCTAGAAATAATTTTTGGAGATTGCAAGTCCAACACTATGATCCTTGAGGAAGTGCACAGTACAGAAAATATTGGGGAAAATTTAAAAGAAAAAGAGGATTGAATTTGTGTTATAATTGCAGAAGGTCAGGACATCTTTCTAAGGAATGTGCTGAGGTAGGCCCTATTTGTCTTTGTTGTAAGTTTGTTGGTCATGAGGTCGAGGATTGTGCAAGGATTATTGCTAAATTTGAAGGGAGGGACATAAGACAAGAAAATTATGAAAAGAGTCAAGAGACTAAGGATATGTTAGAAAGTCATAAAGAGATAAGGTTAGAGGAAGATAAGGTCAGAGGAAGTTCAGACTATGTTATTATAGTTGGAAGAAATGATGAATGTTCATAAAGATGTCAGTTTACCAGAAATCCTGAAAGCAAAACAACGCATAAGTGCAAGAATTAAAGACTTCGACATAGACTGTATAGTCTTGGATGAAGAAACACAAGTGAATATTATGATAGAAGAAACTTGGGAAGTTTTTGGAAAGCCTATTGTGGTACCTTCTTTAGGAAGGATATGCTTGTTTAAGGGAAAGATGATAACTTTATGTTGAAGAGTAACTATTGTACCTATTATTGTTCATGGAACATCGACCGAAGAAGAATTTGAAGTCATCAGGTTTGTTGAGGACAATGCCCCATTCCCACTTTTGTTAGGTAAGAATTAGATTGAGAAGGATCATGTTAGAAGTAAAGCAGAGGAAGAAGCTATAGAAAAGAAAAAAACAAGAATTAACAGATCTAATAGCTAGGAAAATATACCAACTAAGAGAAGAATGAGAGGATAAGTCGAAGCAACAGAGCAAAGTAACAACGCAGGAGGGACATAAAGAAAAAGAATTAGTTATCAAGGTTGAAAGAATGCAAGAAGGGTTGAAGGACCTATCTATCCAAGAGAGAAGTGTGTCCACTCAGGAAGTGTTAAGAAAAGGGATATTAACTTCAGAACCTTTGAGGGTACCTAAACAGTGCGAAGCCACTACGCTAGGGGAAGATAAGAATAAAAATGGAAAGAGGATTAAAAAAATAGTTAAAGAGACTCAGATAACAGGAAAGAAGGAAAGGAAGCTCAATAAAAATAAGGCTAAGTTGGAAAAGATAGAATAAGTTAAGGAAACCAGATGGAATACTTCCCAGACTGTAACCTCGCAGGAGGCAGGTTCGTAGGGTTTGAACCTCACTGGAACAATAGGTCCGCACAGATTTGGAATTCACCCTGGTGAAGTTATATAACCGTTGGAGGCACCCTGACCGTTAGAATGACGCTCCATAACGACTAGGAAACACATTTATGGGTTTATAGACAACTTTGGGACATTGAGACCGTGCCATAATGACTAGATTTACATTAATGGAAACATTTAACTCTAGTTCCTGTCTATTGGAAGATCCGTCACGTCACCCCATTTATTTAACTCGTTGATGTAGAAAGTATAAAAGCACTCACCTCGACATGTAAACAATTGAGTGACAAAAGTGCCTAGACATATGAATGTCTCGCCGAGGATCCAGAGTTAAAGAAGCTAAAGGATTAGTTACAAGAGGTGCAACAAAAAACATTTTCATTGCAAGCGCAGATGAAGCTGCTCACAACAGTGGAAAGGATGAAGAGATCCCAGGAGAAGCGCACAGTACAACAACAAATCACTTCCCTCCAGGATAAGGTGATGGGAGTAACACATAAGTTACAACCTGTGCAGGACGAATCTTGCAAGGTGTTTGAGGAGATCAATGGCCAGGGTTCATAGTTAGATCAAGTAGTTGCAGCAGTAGAAAAATGTCTGGAAGGGCCTGTTACAGAGCAAATAGTCCAGGAGCTCGCTGAGCAGGAGGCTTAGGAGAGGTAGTAAGTCGAGGAAGCTCGAGGATTTTGAAGCAACATTGTCTAGACTTGAGTGACTCAGGACGAGTCACATGTGAGTGTTGGGGTCTTGTTGGCGCTCGACCAAGTTTTGGGGAAACTTTGGTCAGTTTTGGAGGTTTTGGCCCAGTTTTGGACTTCGACATGTTGGTCAAAGTAGGAGTGCCTAGGTGGAGTTGACATTGCAGATCTCACCTATTTTGAGGGTTATGTGGACCTAGTAAGGGGTCATATGGGTTTTGTAACGAGTTTATGGGATGTCGGCCCATGAGTTTTACACATGTTTAGGCCTTATTGTAAGATTTTGTAAAGTATAAATAAAGAGGAATGTAATGTAGAAGCAATAGTTCTGTGTGCGATGAAACGTATGTGGTCAAGGCTTTGTGCTCGACTGTGATTTTGTAGACTTTTCTTAGTGCTTCTAATTCTCAGTGTGGAGCAGGTGCTAAGTGTCATGATAAGAGATTTTTGCTTTGTGCATTTGACCTATTTTTGGAAGGTAAAGAAGGAGGATCTAGTGCTTAGTGCATAGATCTCTTGTCTTGTGTGAAGTTTGAATCTGTATCTTAGTGCACAAGAGTGACTGGATGTAATATTTTGGCAAATAATAAAGAGGTGATGTATTTTTTGGATGTAGCCCCACTCCGGGGTGAACCACGTATATTTGGTGTCTCATGGTTTGATTTGTGCAGTGTCATTTTTGTTATGCATTTGCTTAGTGCTTTGATTATGATGTGTAATGAATATATATTTTGTTGCTTAAGTACTTTACTTATGTTAAAGGATAAATGGATGCTAGACTTAACTCACAGTGCTAAGTGCTTTGGGTGCATAATCACTTGTTGTTATTGCGTTTATCTGTCTTTGATTATGCTCTGCGATGTTAATGAGGTTAATAAAATAATGCATGTTCACTTCATACGTGTCAACAAAATATTCTGCAAAGTGCTCTTATCACAGAATCGTGTCCCAACCTAGTTACAGACACCTGCGTCCTGTAAACCCCCCTACTTCTACCTCGGGTGAGACTTCGTCTGCTTTGCAGGTGTTACCGAAAGGGCTGGTAGTCGGGGTTTTGTTGGTGAGCTGTTAAGCATTGAACCCTAGGTCTGCCCCTGTGCCAACAATGTCCATTGAAGGCACATATGAAATCGTACCACTCGCCCCTGATGAATATATCCCTGATATCTGGTATGGATTCGAACAACTTGAACCCTACTGGCTCTTCCCTCTGAGGCCTCCAATGCTCTCGTGGTGGTATCATCGTGCCCTATTTTCCCTCTGTTGACAATGGCGATTGAGCCATGCGCTACTTAGGGTTCGTCCAATATCTGCAGTGAAAAATAAACATGGAACTAATGCTCACAATTTCGATGGTAGTATGCACAAATGAGTGTGATTTGGGTACCAATGCACTTTATTCGAACTTTAAAATATGTTTAAGTCATGAAAAATCATAAAAACAAATCATGTCTGTTGATTACAAGAATGTTGGCATTCTTGTAATCACACTTTTACACATGTAGGCCTAGGTTAACTTTTTTGTGTTCCATTAGTGATATAAAACATGGTGATAGGACTTATCCAAACTCAAATCAAGACTTGACTCAACCTTATCAAAATAAAAAACAACTAACATTAAGAAAAAAGGGGAAGACATAAAACAAAATGACTTAACACACATTGTAGAAGAAATACTAACTAAGAGCTAGGTTGATAGATGAATAGGCTGGTTTGATGAGTAGAAGGAAGAGGTGCATGAATAGGATCTAACAAGATCTATCAGGGGAAAGGGGTATGCGTTGTTTCCACTAACATGAGGGAGAACATGATAGTGTAATTGGAACATTGGAACTAATTGTAGAATTGAGTTGAGGATTGACCATGCAATAGGTGGACCAAAATTCCTTGACTCAATGTAAAGGATAGGAGGACATGAGAAACAAATGATAATAAGAAGATTATCGACAATGGGCTTTGTAAGAGGATAAAATAAAAGTCAAGCAATACACATGAGAAGATGAAGTACATTAACAATCTTGGTAACAATTCATGTGGAAGGTATTATATAAGTAACAACTGCCAGATAAGTCGAAATCAGAATCAAACTTGAAGAGACCCAGAAGAAGTCAAAACAAAAAGAAGTCAACAATCAAGAGGAAATTACTCATGACACTTTTTAGAAGGCAATAAGAATGCAAACGAAAGCGTGAACTCTCTTAGATTGAGGGAGATGATTACATAATTCCAAAAGAAGAGCATGCATTCATGCATGAAACAAGGATTAGGAGGGAGCTAATCCTAAATGATAAGATCCATTGAGGATTATGAAGTATCTGTCCTTGATCCCATTGAAAGTAGCAACCATGATAAGCAACACGTGTTAAGAAGAAGTCTTCTTTGAAAATAAGTCTCAAAGTATTCTTGGTTGTCCATCTACATCCATGATCCTATGATAAAAGGAAGAAGTTGGAATCTTCAGGGCATGGAATCTATAGAAGACTCCATGGACCCAAGAGCTAAAGTTAAACATGAGGAAGAACATGAAGAATCCAAGAAAGAAAGAAAAAAAAACAACCAGACTACTAGCTTGGTTCGAACCCACTAGAAGCAATAAAACAGAAGAAATGGAAGTTATGATGAAAAACAGTATATGTAAGAAATTGTGAAAAAAAGGTTATGAATGGAAGCATTACGAGATTCAGAACTAGAGGCTCTTCCAGAAGGAGGAGAAGACTATGATAACAACTTTTTCCTGTAAACCAGATATACCTCTATCTGAGCTACTATATCTCTTGCAATATCCATGGATTGAAGTTTACATCAGTTGGTTGTAAAAGATTGTTCTCCCCAATAGAGCATTTGAGGAAGAAGCTTATGTAAAGAAATCTCAAGGTTTTGATTTATACCAGAAAGAGACCCATATATACAGATCTAATAATACATTGTATGGATTCAAATGACTTGATGTAGAGTATCTCATATACAACAGAAGCATGGTGAAAACCTTCTATGATAGAAACAATGTATCAGAATAGTTACTCAGAAGTATGGGATGATGGATTGCTAATCCATGGAAAACTCTCATGATGATATAAGAAGTGCAACTTGGATATGTTTCAGTTTGAGACTTTCCACGATGTCATGAGCTACCAAGAAATGTAAGTGTTGAATTCGACCATTGTAATGATCAGAGAAAACCAATGTTCCATAATAGACCAAAGTACATTGAGATCAAACATTAAATTCTCCGTGATGAAGTTCAGAAAAGAGAAATGGTTCTCCAATATATCTCCACAGATGAGCAGATAGCAAATATTTTGGTAAAGTCTCTGTCCAAGAAGAAAAGTTTGTGTACGTGAGAGACAAGCCGGGGCTTGTGGAGACAACTTCCTTATTGAAAAAGGAAGAGATTACTCCCAGGTTGGGAGGGAGCACTAATGTGTTATTGATTTATGGAAAGTCATTTTTCGGTTCAAAAAATGGTCTAGGATGGGCAGTTCCTTTCTAGTTCGAAAAGTGGTTTCAGATTTTTGACGGACATGCATTTTCCAGTTTGGAAAATGGTCCAGATCAGAAAATAATTTTCGTAATGAAAATGGTTCGATAGATTGATGATATACCATAGAAAAAAATTCCCCTTGTGGCCAGTGTGGGGGACTGGTCTAGGACAGTCATTCTTATTGGCAGTCACTCTTAGTAGTGGTCAAGTAGAATGGTCCGCCTTGCCAGGAAGTCATTCTTTCAAAGTTCACAATTGTGAGCAGTTTCAAAGAATGGTTCGTTTTGGAGTTTGGTGCAGGATAGTCATTCCCCAGGGAAGACTCATTCTATCCAGGTTGCACTATGTTTAGTGCCATAGGAATGGCCTAGTTAGGTGAATGGTTCAGGTTCAATAATAAAGGACAAGAATTCCCTAGGGCAGACTCATTCTCTCTAGGTTGCACTATGATTAGTGCCGGAGGAATGGCCCAGTTAGGTGAATGGTCCAAGCTCATAAATCAGGACAATTATTCTTCTATGCTTGAGAAGAATAGTCTAGATAGACCATGGTTGATGTTTTACCTTCTGAGGGTAGATTCTCTTCCATATCTCACAGATGTGAGTGGAAGAATGGCCCACATGACTCAGTTTGTATCATGATATTGTTTTTATGCAGGTTGATATAAGATGATATGATTGCTTTGGAGACTGTATGTCTCTGGAAAGTAGATGTATGCTACTGTGGTGGATGTGTTCCATTGGTTGTAACTATGTGTCACTGATTAAGTAGCCGTGTACTACTTGGTGTGGTTGTGTACCACTTGATAGTAGCTGTGTACTACTATGGATAGACACAATTGTGTTCTATTTTCTTCCATTGCTTTGATTTCCATGGAGACTATCACTAGTGTTGGAGATGATTTCCAACTAGATGGATAGTCAGTGTGATTATGGACAGACATTCTCCAGGCAGAGAATGGTCCAGGCAGGACAAATTGCTGGTGGATAGACATACTTCCTGTGGAGGATGGTCCAGGTTGAAATATTGTTGGTGGACAAATATTCTCCCTATGGAGAATGGTCCAGGTTGACAGATTGTTGATGTACCATGTATAGCTATTCTTCTAGGACATATATCCAGATTAGAAGAATGGCCTATCTCCCTGAGTTCACAATAGTGGAAAAAGGGAAAATGGTCCAAGACAGTCATTCTTCTAGGATGTATTTCTGGATTAGAAGAATAGTCCTTGTAGCCCATGGTGTGGCTTCCAACATCTGTTGGAATAATTATTCTTCTAGGACATATGTCTAGATTAGAAGAATGGTTCTTGTATCACTCTGTGGAGTGAGTGGCTTATTCAACATCATGCTTGATTACTTAGATGGAGTATGGATTCAAGAGATGATGCAGTTGATGCTATTAGATGATAATGATAGTGATGATTATGCTCGTGATCTAATCATGAGATAACCTGTATGGATATGATGATGCTACTGATTTAATGGTATGTTTGTGCTCAAGACCATTGCTTTCAATACCTCCCTAGCTAGGAGGGAGTGTTGATATTATGGTAGCTATGAGAGGTATTAAACTCCACATGTAACCCTGACAAGAATAAAATATTCCAGGAAGCAAGATGAGCCCTAAAAGACTTGGACATAACCCTAGAAGTAAATTCGGCTAAAGAGAATATTTTATATTGAATCTTTAGCCTCCCTAAAGAGATGTCGGCCCAGACAGCCTGGAGAAAATAGTATAAATATAAGGTGCTAGAGCTAATTTTGTACACACATCTCGCAGCTACAGAAATGAAGAGTGTGCACTGTAGAAACTGAGTAAGTGCACAAGTCTAGAGAGTAGCCGCAGTAGCAGCTACTACAACCTATATTCTCAGTTTAGGCTTGGACTTTCTATTGGTTATGGTTTGAAATTTCTGCCTTGTGTGCTAGCTCCGGAGAGAGAGGTACGCTACATTGATTGGATATTAGGCCTAGATTTTTCTACCAGAATCATTCTCTATCAAGATTAAGGTGCTTTGAGCTGGATTCAGCCTATGGTTGGGTGACAATATTGCTATATTGTCTATGGTTAAACGAGCACATGTATTATTTCTAACAGGGGTAGCACACAATGAGTGGGGGTGTGTAATAACCCGTAATAATAATAATAATAATAATAATAGAAATATAATAATAGTGATATCCCCGGATGGGGTGACCACTGGAGCACATGCACTAGATGATGTTAATGCAACCAACCACCACTCTTCTCCCTTCATTCACGCCAATGAAGACAATTAATGTTGCAAGGATGGAGGTGTTCCTGCACTGCGTGGGAAACTTAATGAGTTGATTAGATAGGGAGATGATTTGTTTTAGAGTTGGTATGAGGAGGATGGATGTCGTCATCTCAAGATTAATGCCACTTTCCATGAATAGAATGGATCACTTATTGGAGGTAATGCATGGTTTTTTTTCTCCATTGTTTACTTGGGCATTGTGGATGGTTTCCTCCTCTCTAAAAAAGGGTCTCTTTTCACGTGGATCCCTGTCTTATTTTCCCTGTATCTCTTGGACTTCTGATAATATTCCTTTCTTCATGCCGCACGAGAGGGGTAAGATTAAGCGTAGTTCAAATTACTACAACTTCATCACTTGCCAAATTCGACTGGGTCCACCTCCCTCATCATCTTTGCCTCCTCATACCATCCCATTCCTCACGAGTCTTCCTTCTAGAGAATTTCCCTATACAGTTCAGAACAAGGATATTGTAACACCCTCGGCCTCACATCGGCCGGGCATGCCACTCCTCAAACACTTTACTTAGCTCTGAAAACATCTTTGTAACATTCCCAGCCTTACAAAGAGCCAGGATACACGAGGAAACACTTTCGTTCTCTCTCCGTGGAACATATTGTAACATACCCAGTATTCAACTGAGCTATGCCACATAAATTTTCACTTCAAATGCATGCAATTATAACATATACATACAACAATCTTGTAGAAGCTTTACATATAACATAAAAAAAAAATCACATCCTATAAATATACAATTTCGTACTAAAATAACAGTAAACACAGACATGCAACATATACAGGGAAATACCCATAAACGTACAGATAGTTATAATCACACATATGATAAACTGTAACATAAGCACGTAAATAACAATGCAACATGTAAATTTATCACACGATTGTGCTTATCTTGGAAATATTGTCACCAACTGTGTGCAGACTGTCCACGAACCTCCCAGCCTTAGACCACACTGTTCATCACTCTCAACAATGAGTCACCCTTGAGCTGGGACTAAACTCCACCCGGGTAAAGGTATTCCAAACCAGGCTAAAGGCTCATAGACAACAGGAAAGACTTTGTCTCAGGTGCTCACTCAACTTAGAACCTATAGTCTCTCATTTCCCACATCCCTGTTCCACCTAAGGAAGTGTGCCCCTTCTCTGCTCAACAGTCCCTTGACTTCCCCACTTCCCTTACAGGGCTTCAACAATAGGCCGGACTAGAAGTCTCTGAGAACTGTAGCTACAGTTTAGCACCTTCAGGAATCAGTTCCCCAACAATTCTCTCACTTAGAGAATTTCTCATGAGCCTGACAACTCGTCTCTTCAGTTTCCCATGGGCCCGACAACCCGCTTCTTCAATCTCACTCCCAAGATAACCAGGTACACCAACAACAAATGGGTATGGAAACATACTCAAATAGAGTGAAATGAATGTCTGAAGGATAACCCATCGCGGAAGTGAAGAATGGTCATGAAATCATTGACTGGATGACTGAATGATGGAAGGAATTATGGGCAAGATCATCGTAATAATGATCACCAGAATGATGGTAAGGATGGTAAGGATCGTCAGAATGATGGTAATGATGTATTTTATATTAATCATGAGACATATACAAAACATGCGCACTGGCCTTTAACATCTAGGCTCAGTGGCCTAATTCCAAAACATAAGCATCCCAACTTATCATAACTGGCTCACTAGCCTATAATACATATCATATACATGAGGTTCACTGACCCCCATACTACGCACACTTTAGTTACTGTGCACGGTGTTCGGTTATGTGCACACTTCATCATTTTACTGCGCATTACTTGCGCGCACTATGCCATGAAAGGTGCATTAAAAAATGATGTCAAAACAACTCACCAACTTAAGTACACTTATATTACATTTACAACTGGGTTCGATCGAGGGATATTACAATCCCCTCCCCTTATTTATGCACTAGCCTCAGTGCATCATATACCCATATAAAACAAGTTTTCATAAATCGTAAAAAAGAAGCGGGTATTCTTTTTGCATTGCATCCTCATGATCCCAAGTAGCATCCTCAGGACCGTACCAGGTCCATTGGACCTTTACAAGACCTATGGCTCGATTCCGGAGCTGCTTGATTTTTCGATCCATAACACGCACCAGATGCACTTGTAAAGTGCCTTCTTGTTCCACCTGAATCACATTCCATCAATGACATGATTAGCATCAGGTATATATTTATTTAGCAATGATACATGGAATACATTATGAATAGACATATATGCAAGCAATGCAATCATATAAGCAACTGGGCCAATCCTCTTTAGGATTTCAAATGGCCCACAAAATCTGGCTTCCAACTTGGCGCAGCTTCCCAACTTCAGGGAACTCCTGTTAGCTTTCACCTTCAGGAAAACATGATCACCCACTTTGAACTCTCTGTGGGTTCTGCTCTTATCGGCATAACCTTTCTGCCTGGCTTGGGTAGCTTTTTAATTCTTCTTAATTTTTATCATTTGGTCCTCCATCTCCTTGAGCAACTCTAGCCCAACTACTGTCCTATCAGCTGGATTATCCCAGCTCACTGGAGTATTGCACTTTCTTCCGTAAAGTGCTTCAAATGGGCTCATCTTCAATGATGCCTGATACCCATTGTTGTAAGCAAATTCTACCAAGTGTAGGTAGTCTTCGCATTTTGATGGTTTATCCATCACATACATTCTCATTATGTCTTCTATAACTCTATTCACCCTCTTTGTCTGTCTATCAGACTTAGGATGATAAGCTGTACTAAAGTTCAGTTTTGTTCTGAATCCTTTGAACAATCCTTTCCAGAAATTTGAGGTGAATTTCGGGTCTCTGTTAGACGCAATTGTTTTAGGAATGCCGTGCAATCGTGCCAATTCCTTCATGAAAATATCCGCAACATCTGCTGCCTTCTGAGTAGTTTTCAGTGGAATAAAATGGGAATCTTTTGTAAGCTTTTCCACCACTACCATGATCGAATCATGTAGCTTGCCTGTTCTGGGCAATCCCGTAATAAAATCCACTGTGTCCACTTCCCACTTCCATTCAGGAATGGGAAATGGTTGCAGCAACCCTGCTGGGTGCCTATGATCAGCTTTAACTTTCTGGCATTCCATACATCTAGCGATGTATTCAATGATCTCTCTCTTCATACCTGACCAAAAGTAATGGATCTTGATCGCTGCCATGATTTTCTGATATCCAGGGTGCCCTGCATAAGGAACATTATGCATTTCATGCAAAATCATATGTTTCAAGTCCTGAATATTTGGAAAAAAAATTATGTTCTTGTGCAACAATATTACATCTATTCCCAAATTATAATTATCCACCTTTTGTGGTATCTTACCCTACTGTAGCTTTGCTACCAATTCTTTGTATTGCAGATCTGCATTTCCATCCTCCAGAAATTTTCTTTTAATATCAGTCTGATACATGCTAATGGCTGTAACATGTAGTTCATGCACCCTCCTGCTAAGTGCATCAACCAATTTATTCTCTTTCCCCTTGATATGATTTATATCAAAGTCATATTCACTTAAAAATTGTAACCATCTGCTCTTCCTAGCATTTAGATTTGGCTGATCAAATAAATATTTCAGACCATTATGGTCTATTCTTAGCTCAAACCTTTTTCCCATGAGGTAGTGTCTCCATTTCCTCAAGGCATGCACTATGGCTGCCAACTCCAAATCATGAGTGGCATAATTTCTTTCATGCTCCTTCAACTTCCTTGATTCATAACATATGACAAACCCATTTTGAATGAGGACTCCACCAAGTCCTTCATTACATGCATCTG
>JASDQU010019909.1:0-16071 GCA_032191745.1 Picea mariana
TATGACAGGTCGGGTCGTCTCGATGTGTTCGTCTTACTTGCGTCCTGTTGGTTCGAGTGTTGACATAGAGTCGAGGGGGTTGTTTTCTTCTGCACACACGCACACACTTTAACAAAAAAAAAAATTTCACCTATCGACTGAGTAGTTGTCCTTAGCTAAGAGGGTTGTTACAGAAATAAACTAGCTACGGCGCTGGTATCTTATCTCTGAGAAGAAATGTGGTGGCTACAAGCCTTTGAACTTTCTAATGAGGCTTGAAGGCCCATCTATTATCGAGAAATAATGGAAACCCTTAACATAAAAAAAACCTAACCCTAGGAGATGAAATGCCAGAATATGGGCCTCATCGGGGTAAATTGGTACATCAATTTCTTGGGGTTGTAACTTTGGCATACTATCTTCGTTTGATGCATATGATACATCGTTAGAAATATCTATCTGAGGAATACAATTGTTGGCAGGATAACATTTTTTGATCGGTAGATGCCCAAAAAACGTCGTTTAGGGACTCAAAATGGATCCGGAAGTTCAAGACCCAAAAAACTGCCAAAAATAGTAAATTGTGCTATAATTAAGGAAACTTAAAAACTGAAAGAAACAATGGTGGGGGTCCAAGTGGAATAGGAGGGTGGCCACGAATATCCAACTGGATCACATTGTCTTGTAATGTAGATTATATAGTCCTTTGATGTCTCATTGTATCTAACAAACGTCCCTTTCTTCCCAGAAGGCTCCAACTTCATCCTTTTCACCTTGGGCACATGAATGTAGACTGGATAACCAAAGATCCTCAAATGAATGACCTCTAGTTTCACACTTTTGAAAGCATCCTTATGAGTTTTGTCCCCCAAGATTCGGTGAGGAATCATGTTCTAGACGTACACTATTGTATTGGACGCCTCTCCCCATAAGAACATGGGTAAATCTTGATCATGAATGATGGATTTCGTAGCCTCTACCATGGACTTGTGCTTCCTCTCTGCAACCCTGTTCTATTTTGGGTTGTAAGGAAAAGTCAAATCCCTATTGATCCCTTCCTCCTTGCAAAAATCCCTAAAGTCCCTAGAAGTGTACTCTTCTCCATTATCTGACCTTGACACCTTGATATTTTTCCCTGTCAAGTTCTCTACTTGATCTCTAAACTCGTGGAATCTGTTGAAGACCTCATCCTTGGTATTAATGAAGAAGATCCATGTCTTCTAGGAGAAATCATCAATGAATATCACATAGTACAAGAATCCACCCAAATATGCAACTGTCATAGGTCCACATACATCTAAATGTATTAGATCCAAGATCCTCTTAGACTTGTTTTCACTGCTTGGAAAAGATCCCTTGGCATTATTTCCAAGTGCACATCCTCTGTAAATGTCATCATGCTCTACCTGAATCTTTGGAAGTCATGTGACCATCCTCTTCAATGTTGGTAAATCCCCATAATGTAAGTGTGAAAATATTTGATGTCATAGCTCACATAAATTGATGTTGTCATGTACCAATTCCTGGGTTGGTTGTTCCAAAAATCTGTATAGACCTATCTCTCAAACACCAATCACTTCTGTGAATTATATAGTAGCTATGTTAGTTATCACAGTGCGACCATTCGTAGCTTGCAAAGAAACAAAGGGTGAAAAAAATAGTTGGTCACACTATGTAGTGCAATCCTTAAGGAGGTCGCACCATGTAATTATGAAAATCATGACTAGAGGGAATGTGGTTTCTCTATGTGGAAAGGCTACTCGTGACCATAACTATAGAATTGCAAAAAATAAAAGATTTGAAGCAAATCTATCAGTTCTGGGACTGCAAACTTTTAANCAAATGACTGACCTCTAGTTTCACACTTTTGAAAGCATCCTTAGGAGTCTTTTCCACCAAGATTCGGCGAGGAATCATGTTCTAGACATACATTATTGTATTGGATGCCTCTCCCCATAAGAACATGGGTAAATCCTGATCATGAATGATGGATTTCGTAGCCTCTACCATGGAATTGTTCTTCCTCTCTGCAACCCTGTTCTATTTTGGGTTGTAAGGAAAATTCAAATCCCTATTGATCCCTTCCTTGCAAAAATCACTGAAGTCCCTAGAAGTGTACTCTTCTCCATTATCTGACCTCAACACCTTGATATTTTTCCCTGTCAAGTTCTCTACCTAATCTCTGAACTCGTGGAATATGTTGAAGACCTCATCCTTGGTATTAATGAAGAAGATCCATGTCTTCTAGGAGAAATCATCAATGAATATCACATAGTACAAGAATCCACCCAAATATGCAACTGTCATAGGTCCACATACATCTAAATGTATTAGATCCAAGATCCTCTTAGACTTGTGTTCACTGCTTGGAAAAGATCCCTTGGCATTATTTCCAAGTGCACATCCTCTACAAATGCCATCATGCTCTATCTGAATCTATGGAAGTCATGTGACCATCCTCTTCAATGCTGGTAAATCCCTGTAATGTAAGTGTGAAAATATTTGATGCCATAGCTCACATAAATTGATGTTGTCATGTACCAATTCCTGGGTTGGTTGTTCCAACAATCTGTATAGACCTGTCTCTCGAACACCAATCATTCCTGTGAATTATATAGTAGCTATGTTAGTTATCACAGTGCGACTAGTCGTAGCTTGCAAAGAAACAAAGAGTGACAAAAATAGTTGGTCGCACTATGTAGTGCAATCCTTAAGGAGGTTGCGCCCTGTAATTATGAAAATCATGACTAGAGGGAATGTGGTTCTCTATGTGGAAAGGCTACTCGTGACCACAACTGTAGAATTGCAAAAAATAAAATATTTGAAGCAGATCTATCAGATCTGGCACTGCAAACTTTTAACTAGCTTCGAAAAAGACTTATACTAGCTTTGGCATTTAATTTTTTTTTAACTAGCTCTCATACCATGTTGAATTTTTCCAATTTTCAGATCTGATCATTATTGCCTTATGATTTAAATGTTATTGTTATCATATAATAATTACACACTAAAAATATCAACAAGACTTAACAAACTTGATGAAAGGTTATTGTAAGTAAATATTATATGAGATGATATATTACAATTGAGGACCTCGATATATATACTTGGGTGGAGTTCCCTTTCATTAATGGACATGTCTTTTCCACTATTTTATTTTCATTAATTAATTTATTATTTATATATTTATACATTATATTATAAATATATTATTTATATATTATATTTATGTTGATGATTATTTCCTCACAAGCACCTCTAATTAATATAGATCACTCCATCCTGGAGTAGTCAATGCGAGAGCACCTCGAGTCTATCCACTCCTCGTCAAAATAAAGAATACGTCTAGGCCTTCATCACTAGAAAATCTCTGTGAGTGAATGAGTCATTTCCCTTGGTCAAATCAGCATGACCAAGTTGGGAAAATGTTTTCTCGATGCTTCTAACTGGAGAAACATCAACACCACTCGATTGAATCCCTTTGAGGTTGTCTATGGATAAAATTCCCCATTAGTAATCTCCTACTTACCCAAAGTATCTATGGTGCATGAGGTAGATAAAACCCTGATAACTTGAGATGACATTCTCCACACTCTCAAGGATAAATTAGTAGTGGATCAAACTAAGATGAAGCAGTAGGTTGATCAAAATCATTTTGAATTCCATTTTGAAGAAGGGGATCAGATGTTCCTTTGTATGCAACCTTGTAAGTATACCTCCCTTAAAGAAAACCACAAACATAAGCTTACTCCCAAGTCTTATGTCCCCTATAAAGTCCTCAAATGTATTGGGATAGAAGCTTATAGATTGGAACTTTTGATCCACTGATACATATTATACTAATAATGAAATGAGATACAAACAAAACGATAGTAGAGAACAAAAAAATATAGTGAAACTCAAATTCTATTAATAAATAAAAATAGAAAAATATTGTAGACACAAACTCACTAGAATGGTGGTAGCTTATCTCTTAAGAGAAAGAGATGTTGGCTATGCTTCATTCACAAAAGGATTTACATCACTCTCCATTGCATACTCAAAGGACATCCTTCACCTCAATTATATATGAAAGAGTGAGAAGAGAATAATTCCCATGATGCATGTAGGATAAATTGGTCTAAGTAAAACACTTGGACTTCACAAGAGGTCACCCATCCCAATACTACTCTATCTCAAGTGAGCTTACTACAAAGTTTTGATGGAATTTGGTGGGTAACATTGTAGGCATGTACATAAGACCACTATGCAATCATTACATGATGACTGACATTAACAAATGGATATGTAATTATATTACATTCCCCATCAAAAGGGTGAATATCATGGTTTATCAAAACCACATGATCAAAATGTTGATTTAGTGGAAAAGGTGGATGGCCACCTTGATCCACCTAGATTGTCCACTCTAAAATTGATCTAATCTTTCATGTCTCCTTCTTAAAGAAAGTGGTCAAATTTAATTGTTGTATTCAAACTAGCCTTCTAAAGCTAGATGAAGAAGGTTCCATTAGGGTGCAGGTCGAGGCCATCCTTGAAACAATAGAGCATCGTCTCAACCAATGCATAATCCAGGAGGTCTTGATATAGTGGAAGGACACACCATCTGAGGATTCCACATGGGAACTAGCAAAGATCCTTAACCAATTCCCTCTTCTATAACATTGAGGACAATTCTTCTTTTTAAGTGGGAGGGCATGTTAGGGTCCAACCCTAACCCCCTAAATATATCTATAGGTTGTTATGTATTGCGATCATCTCTAGTAAATAAGACCCATGTGGTAGTGTGAAAGAAATAATTGTTAGAAGGCTTATTGGATGGTTCCACCTACTAGAAAGTTCATTCTCTAACATGTTTCTAGGAGATATATAGAACTATATAAATAAGTATAAGAAATGTAATGAGATGTCTTGTGAAGTATATTGTAATAGAAGCTCTGCTCATTTGGAGGTTTCCCCCTCAAAGCGGTAAGTGAACATTGTATTAATTAATAAAGGTATAACATTTTCTAGTATCTTAGTTCGTTTATTTCCTATTGTTGTTGTATCCTATCATTTCTGCAATAAATGGTAAATTCTATTATTCATGCTTTGAATATTCAAATTTACTAATAAATACACCACATAAGAAGCATCATCTCATATAGAGATATTGTATTTCTTAGTTCCTTTTGAGCTACACTTTGGGAGAAGTCGGACACCAAGTTTAAGAGATCTATAACCTTTCATCCACAAACAGATGGGAATAAAGAAATAATCAACTAGACATTGGTTGAGATTTTGAGGGGTTATAATGAGAAGCATCTCAGGACCTAGGACGAAAATTTGATTTATATTCAACACTCTTATAACATAGTAGTCTATACTTCTACTAGTAAGTCCTCTTTTGAAACTTGCTTTCGGTATTTTCCACCTTATCCCTTAGATATTGTATATGGAAAATAAGGAGGAGTGACGGAAGACACCACATGAGAAACATTGAACGATGAAAAAAATATTCATAAGACTAGGCAAATCCATTCACAAGTACAAGAGACATTGAAGAAGTCACAGGAAAAGTACAAGGCCCAACATGATTAACATAGAATTGGGTAAACATTCAAGGTGGGAGACAAATTTTGGTTTCATATAAACAATGAAAGGCTTTAGGGTCCTAGTAATAAGATTAAGGTTCGGTGGTATGGTCCTTTTGAGGATTTGGAGAGAGTGGGTGATAATGCCTACAGACTCAATCTACCTTCATATATGCACATTTACTCAACAGTGAATGTGGAAAACTTGAAAATCTATTCAAACATTCCATGTTAGACTAGGAAACTCATGAAAAGTATTACCTACCATATAGGACATAACACTAGAAGCTCAAGTAGAGTTTGCAAAAGATACAAGTTTGTAGAAGAAGTGAAAAACAACTAGATAGGTGTAACACAAACTTTGGCAGGTTGGGTTTAAAGGATAACTTCCAAGAGAATACAAATGGTACTCCAAGGACAATGTAGAGGAAAGATTTCCTCGCCTCCTTCAATAAAATATTTTGGAGACTAGAAGCCTCCTTAAATGGAGAGGTATGATCCAAAATGGATCATTGCATAAATTTTCACCTATTTTGGTACTTTCCATGTTAAAAAATTAGAGTTACTGGATTGTAGAGCCCGTTTAGTGTACTTTCTGTGTGGGTGATTTGGGTTCCAAAAACTTTTGGACCTTATTTAAGGAAACAATTGTTTTTGGGGTTATACAAAGTTCCTAGCCTTTGGATGTTTCTACAGATCAAGATCTTTTTATCAACATGAAAATCACCTTAACCAAAGTTCGTATAAGGAATTTATGCCTCCCACAAGTTGACCTATTATGTTGACCACCATGATATTGAGTAGATGCCATGTCAACACCCATTATATCACACATGTGGAGCTGGTCATGTGTGGAATTTCAAGAAGATTCTAGAGGGTCCAAAATCCTAATCCTAATCAAGATTTGAAGCATGCAAAAATTCTAACCCAAACCTTGGACGACTATGAGGCTATGCTAAATATTGGACCATGAAAAAAGGAAGTAGTTCCACTCATATTCTATTGTTATTGTCCCATAGTTGAGCAGAGAATCCGAGAGTGAGATTTTGGAGTAGAACAAAGGAAGTAGAAGATCCTCTAATAGCCATATTGACCATAATGTCCATCACAATGTCCATGTCAATGCAAAATAATATTAAAGTAACATTTAAGACAAGGAGAAACCATAAAATGGATGCACAAAGAAATTGAGCATAAAATCTATATAGTGGAAAAAATAATAATATACTAAATTGCTGAAAAGAATACTAGCTTTGTCAGCAGCAAGAAATGGTTAAGGGCACGTGCCTTTTAATTTTAGAATGATTTGACAGTTAAGGGCACATGTCTTTTAATTTTAGAATGATTTGACATGAGGATAAAGTGTCTATAATGCTGAGATGGGTTGAATAAGAGAAAGGAAGTCAAAATCAATGATTTGAAAAATATATTTAACTTGTTCACATAAATATATTAAAGATGTTTAACAAAAAATTGCTCTTTCTTTTTTGGTATTTTGTTGAGCGCCTACGTCTTGCAAGAAATCTTTGACGCCTTTCATCTGGGGGCATTTGAATCCCATGTTCTCGAAGAATTCCAAAACATACTCGCGGGTCCCTTGGTACACGATATAACCTTCCGACAACAAAATTACATCATCGAAGAGTTCGAAGGTTTCAGGGGTAGGTTGCAGAAGATAAATCACCATTGTTGTCCTCATAACATGAACAAATTGTGAGAAGCATCGGACAATCTGAAATGTGGTAGAGTTGTCCAACCCCATCAAAATTTCATCCATCAGGAAAAATTTCGCACCTCCGACCATCGATTCCCCCTGTTAGCACTAGAAGTCACCCCTGGATTGTTGTAGAAGTAAGCCCAGTACCCATTAGTTTTTGGGGTGGATGTTGGTTCAAATATGGGTGGTCGATGGTCAAAACTCAACAACATGAAAGATGTTCAACACAGAACTAGATAGGAAATGCACAGGGAAGTGAGGGCCACATTAACTTTAGTCAGTGGGTTGAGTTTAAAGGTGAGAAGAGGGAAGACTTGATGAGAAAACAAGAAAAAGACTACTATGGGCATCTGACCTTCCAACAGCTTGAAGATGATAAACTTAGGCTCGATGATGCTTTTGATCCCAGGTTTCAGACAATGAAATGTGCTCAAATGACACAGTTCCAACAAAACAATGATCAAACCTACATCACTATGTGGCCACAACAACTTGACTAGATCCTCCAATTCTGAGCCATTTAGTGCGAGAGGGAAAAAGATAACAAGGAGAGCTAATTAAAACTGGTCACGATGCTATTGTAATCAAACCTACATTATAGCAACATAATAACCCTCGACTGGATCCTCCAATTCCGAGTGTCTTAACACAGTCTTTACAAAGAGATGAAAAGAAATTGACTTCTATTAACTGAAAGTCTCAAATCGATTACATAACCAGACATAGTTCTGTTGTTAAAACATATTACAAAATGGGAGCTCTACCCAACCAAAGACCTTTTACAAAATGACAGAACTCCATACTTATACTTCAAAAATTCATTTCTGCAGCAGAAGTGTGCCTGGGTCTTCGCATTAAAGGCTTTTTTTATGCATGCTTCCTGGCAGATTGTGCATGTAGTCTCCTATTAGAAGAGAGCTCTGTTAGACACAATCGTGTTTCAGATGAGTTGACTACAACTGAGTCGACTTGCTGACATTCCTTTCTCGGGATTTCCATTTATGGTGGAAAAGATGTTCAACCACCACCAACCAACCTTAATAACTGCTTCATCGGGATCAAAAAGGCCTGATTCAACACCGCACCTGTGAGACGTGGTAGCCTCTACATTCTGCCACTTGGAGCTGAGTTGGATGCCTGCAGGGATGGCTAGGCAGCGGACGTGGACGAGGGTCTGGTGGGACGATTGGTGCAACGACAGGTTTCTCGGTGTGTGATGGCTAGGTGGAGGAGACACGGGGGCTGGGGAGAAGCTATGAGGGCAACACAGGCAGGAGTTGAGGTGGAACAGGCGGCAGGAGATGAGAAGGGTAGAGGCGACAGGTGGGACAGTGAGTGGAGGATAGGTGTGAGGGAATGAAAGGGGAGCGAGGGATGTGATGAAAAGAGGAGAGATATGGAGTGGGGGACAACTGTCGGTGGGACGACTGTGGAGCAGCCACTTGCCAGCCTGGGATAGGGAAAGTGCATATCGGGGCCGCAAAAAGTGGTTTGATTCCTCTATGCTTTTGAGCTCGATGTGTGTCTCTCGCTGACACGTAGCACCTCAAAAAACCACGGTTGTTTTCCCTAACCCGCTCTACCTTTTTTAACGACCCGGCATGTTGAGGACCCGATATGGCCCTCGACCATCAATCTGGGGCACGCAGATCTCAGCTATCTAGATCTGCGCACGTCTTGGCACAACGCGCCAAACGTTCACATTGACCCCGATGGACTTAGGATAAACGCCATTAAATGGGTTTTTAACCCCATTCCTCACATTTTTCCACCCAAGGGCCAAACCCAGTGGGGAAAACACCCCATACCATAATATGTGATAACATTAGGCTCCATGGGGGATAGAGTCCTCCCTGTGAGGCTCTAAGATCTCCTTTTGCAGTTCCAGTTGCCTTTTGTTGGGCTATGGAGTCAAGCTCAAAAACACATTGCTAAGGATTATATGCCGAAAAATAAAATGAAAACAAACACACATGCTCCAAGGAGCTTATTTATGTACAGTCCTGGGCTAATATAATTTTTACATGGTGCTAGGTGAAAACAAATTTCCACCATAGCCAATCAAGTAACTTCCTGAATGGAAGTTGCTTTACTCTTTTGGTGATCACTAGTAGATGATGTCACCGTGATAGCAGAATGGTTACATCCTTCATCTTTTCTCCAAGGGTTGAAGTTGAGATAAAATAGGGTGGCTCCAAGTCATGAAGGAAATGCCACTCCATGTACTCGCTGACAGAATCATAGAATGAGTGGCAAATTCTGTGAAATTTGTAGCAAAAAGCCTGCTCTGCTCCACACCTACTCATACAGGGATGAATATCATTGGTTGGAATAGGCAGATGGGAAGCTGATATAGGATGACTCTCCTCAGATGATGATTGCTCACTGATAGGCTTTGGACAGGAGATAAGTTGCCCCTTCTGCTGCTCCTCTGGTTCTTCTTCTTCTTGGTTCTCCCAAGGGTTAGATTCATAATCATTATAAACATGACCTGTGGGAAAAATTTTCTCATCATCATGCTGCTCAGTGTCTTCTGCAAGCAAAGGTTGGTTGATTTCCTCATGATAATCTTCTTTAAGGAAAAGAGGATAAGGCTCTGTTGTGTGTTCATGGATATCCTGCATATCCAGCTCAGAATCTGATTCATAGCTGTCATATACAGACTGACTGCTCCTTTGGTCAACAAACTGTGATGTAGGGCTCTGTTGCTCTTCATCTGAATACTCGTCAAAGCTAGGAACAACAAACACCTTAGGAGAAGATTACAGAGCCTCTACAGTCATGAAATCTTCATCATCATCCTCAGTAGAGCTGCTAAGAACATCCTCTTTAAGGGATGGAAAATCTTCTACACTTTCTTAAAAAAGGAAGCACCCATGTTCTGCGTTCACTTCCTCTAACTCTGCAGAAAGAGACTTCACCAGCTCCATCATCTCCCTCAGAGGATCTCCTTCCTCTTGGTCCTCATTAGGCACATTCATATCTTTATCACTGTCCTCATATTCCTCACAACTATGACAAATAAACCCAGAGGAATAAAACTTTTGATAGTGCCTAATGAAACTGCATGAAATTATCCGAGGGAGGAAATGCTATCAGGGGGTAAAGAATGATACCATTCACGAGCATCCCCTGCTAATGAGAACATGAACATTTTTAATAATACATCCTCATGATGTACGTCCCACTGATGCACGAGTTCATGAAACTCATTGAGATGCTAAGCAGGGTTGTCCTCTACATGCCCTCTAAATATGGACAAATAATCACCCCATTCATCTACAATAGGGACAACATTAGGAAAACCAGGAACAACAGAAAAATTAAAAGTAGCAAACCTCCGAGCCAGGATTTTGTCCATATTGAACCAGTGGAGTCACCAAGTGATCCTTCAACCATGGAGTCACCAGGTGAATGATATGTAGTAGGAGTGTCTCTGGTATTTGTTCACCATCAAAGACCAAATCTGATCATTGTGTTATTCCAAGGGCTACCAGGTGTAGTCAGAAGCAGCCACACTGAAACAGTGGAGTTGAGACAGTGCAGTCGCCTCAGTGGAGTCGCCAGGTGCACAGTAGCAATCTTCAATGTACTGAATTCTGATGCACCTTTAGAACCAATAAGCTTTTTCATTCTATCCCAGGGAAAATATTCAATTCATCCCCGACAACAGTGCCAGGAATGTTAGCACTAGAAGTAACCCCTAGATTGCTGCAGAAGTAAGCCCAATACCCATCAGTTTTTGGGGTGGATGTTGGTTTAAATATGGGTGGTCGATGACCGAAACTCAACAATATGAAAGATGTTCAGCACAAAAATAGACAGGAAATGCACAGGGAAGTGAGGGCCACATTAACTTCAGTTAGTGGGTTGAGTTTAAAGGCGAGTAGAGGGAAGACTTGATGAGAAAATGAGAACAAGACTGCTATGGGCATCTGGCCTTCCAACAGCTTGAAGAAGATAAAATCAAGCTCGATGATGCTTTCGAGCCCAGGTTTTAGAAAGTGAAATGTGCCCAAATGACACAGTTCCAACAACACAATGATCAAACCTACATCACTATGCGGACACAACAACTCGACTAGATCCTCCAATTCCGAGCCATTCAGTGCAAGAGGAAAAAAGATAACAAGGAGAGCTGATTAAAACTGGTCACGATTCTATTGTAATCAAACCTACATTACAACAACATAATAACCCTCGATTGGATCCTCCAATTCCGAGTGTCTTAACACATTGTTTACAGAGAGATGGAAAGAAACTGACTTCTATTAACTGAAAGTCTCAAATCGATTACATAACTAGACAAAGTTCTGGTGTTAAAACATATTACCAAATGGGAGCTTTGCTCAACCAAAGACCTTTTACAAAATGACAGAACTCCATACTTATACTTAAAAAATTCATTCCTGTAGCAGAAGTGTGCTCGGGTCTTCGCATTAAAGGCTTTGCGTCTGCATGCTTCTTGGTAGACTGTGCATGTAGTCTCCTATCAGAAGCAAGCTCTGTCAGACACAATCGTGTTTTAGATGAGTTGATTGCAACTGAGTCGACTTGCTGACAGTCCTTTCTCGAGCTTTCCATTTATGGTGGAAAATATGTTCAACCACCACCAACCAACCTTAATAACTGCTTCATCGGAATAAAAAAGGCTTGAGTCAACATCGCACCTGTGAGACGTGACGGCTTCTGCATTCTGCCACTTGAAGCTGAGTTGGATGCCTACAGGGATGGCTAGGCAGTAGACGTGGATGAGGGTCTGGTAGGACGATTGGCACAACGACAGGCTGCTTGGTGTGCGATGGTCAGGTGGAGGAGACACAGAGGCTGGGAAGAAGCTACGTAGGCGACATAGGCGGGAGCTGAGGTGGCACAGGTGGCAGGAGATGAGAAGGGGAGAGGTGACAGGCGGGACAATGAGTGGAGGACAGGTGTGAGGGAATGAAAGGGGAGTGAGGGATGTGATGGACATAGGAGAGAGATGGAGTGAGGGATAGTTGCCGGCAGGATGATTGTGGAGCAGCCACTTGTCGGCCTGAGATAGGGCATGCACATATCGAGGCCACGAAAAGCGGTTTGATTCCTCCCCACTTTTGGGCCCGATGTGTGTCTTTGGCAGACACGTAACACCTCAAAAAACCACAGTTGTTTTCCCTGGCCTGCTCTACCTTTTTTAACGACCGCGCATGTTGAGGTCCCGATATGACCTTCGACTGTCGATTTGGGACGCACAGATCTCAGCCGCCCATTTACTAGGTTTTTAACCCCATTCTTCGCATTTTGCCACCCAAGGGCCAAACCCAGTGGGGAAAACACCCCATACCATAATATGTGATAACGCCCGCTTTGTCACTCTTTTCTTCTGACCTCCAGAAATCCCCGTACGCATGCTATCTCCTACCATCGTATCCGCGCATATCTCTAACCCCAAGATCTGGACACTATTAATTGCTACGAGGAACTCGAAGATGCCAGTTCAGTTCAGATACAAAATAAATTCAATCTCGTTGTTGATTAAATATAACGCCATGAAATCGAGATTTGAAAGCATGCTTACTTTCAGAGTGTTTTGAAGCTTTCCGGCAAGTGCCAAGAGCAGAGTGGTCTTGCCCGAGGCAGGAGGCCCAAGAAGCAGCGTCAATCTTCATGATTTTAATTTTTCAAACTACAGATCAGTCCAGAGCTTAGACCACCGACATCAATTTCAAGCTAAAATCTTTCAAAATATCTATTTACCTGCCGTGTTTAACGATACCGTTGATATCATGAAGAATTGTTAAATTTTTCTTCTGTGTCTTTCACAACCGAAGCGTCTCCAAAGCATCCTACGATCAACATCCCACAAATTTATGTTAAAAAAGATATGAATTTATCTTAAAAATATAAATATAAGACGCAAGGCGGCTTTGCAACAGAGGCATTATTTTATTAATTTTTTTGACAATTGGGTACCTATTAATGTGATACTTGGTCGTGTTATGTTACTGCGACCACTATAATCCCATGTCAACTTGACATCTCAAATAGTAGAGGATTTTGAACTTGTTATTCATATAACATTGCTTTAACACTACACTTCATTACCTATTGTTATATACCGTTGAAATTAAATTATTTTATTATAAATTTAAATATATGAAATACTTTATTTTTTTACTTATTTTTTTTTACTAATTTAAGGCATTAAAATAATATTGTGATAAAATAAAATGAATTAAAAAAATAAAAAATTTAGAAAAAAATTATGAAAATTATTTGGTAAAAAAAATAATAAACAAAATATTGTAGATCTTAAGAAACTAAGATTTCATCCATATAACATAATTCAATAATTATGTTAAAAAATCACTTTATATATTAAAAAACAACTTGAACAAAATACATAAGACAACATTTTTAATAGTAACTATATAACTAAATGCAGCATCTTTGAACTACATGAAAATTTTTAACAGTGGAGAAAATACAATTTTTTTTTTTTAATAATTTTTTTTAGATCTCTCAAAAGCACAGATCCTATTGAAGTCTCTAGTGAACGTAGATAAAAATATTTCTATTTAATCCGAGCATATTATCTCGACGATATTGACTGTCCAGTTAATTAAGGTTGGCAATGCCCGACTGCCAACGTAAACATCAGCGGAAATATTCAAATCCTGGAAACGGATGTCAAATATCTGGTATGATAATTCCCAGTCTGAGTAGCAGAATCAGAAGCAAATATTTGGTGCATAGATGTCAAACTCCATTATTGATGTCAAAATCCATTTCTTCCATTGACATTGTTGGCTCTGTACCATCGTCTGTTCCGTCTCTTATATATATATATACACGCCATTTTAACCAATTTTTAACCAATATGCAGGTAGGGATGGAGGTTGATGGGAAAATTTTCTTAAAGTTATTTTTTCTTAAAAATATTAAAAATTCTTTATGATTATCAATATTTTTTATTAAAATTGAAAAATTTATTTAATCATTTAGTAGAATAGTTAGACAAGATTATTTGAGGTTTTTCATTATGTTGAATTCATTTCTGTATTCAAAAATAGATTTTCAACAACAAAAAATAGTGATTCATGTAAATAAACCATTTTGTAGAATAGTTAAACAAAAACATTTTATACATATATCCGCTATCCACCATTTTAATCAATTTGTAGATAGGGATGGAGTTTGATAGAAAAATTGTCACAAAATTATTTTGTCTCTTGATAAACTTTGAGTTGAAAATACAGTTAAGAATTCTTGATATCTTTTATTAAAATTGAAGAACTTGATAAATATTTAATGAAAATAAAAAAATTGATAAATTTTTTATAAAACCTTCAAATTTAACTGATTATTTGATTTTGAAATTCCAAAGCTTCAAATCTGAAGGTTGTTTGATTTTGAAATTCCAAAGGATTGTTTGATTTTGAAATAACAACCCTGATGGACACATTCACCTCCCATGACAACACTCTAGTTACACACCATTAATAAGACAAGAGACACAATTAATAAAAGGTGCGACTTACTGATATCACATAGCCATGGAGTAGAATGTACATTATAACTATTATTATTAATAAAGTTTATTAGTTAAATAATACATAAAGGAATAAATGTAATGTGAAAGGGTGTAATAGTAGCCATTGAATAGAATGTTCATTATGACTATTATTATTAAATAAAGTTTATTAGTTAAATAATATGTAATAGAATAAATGTAATGTGATTTGACTTTATTTAAAAAGTTTGAATAAACAATAAAAAAGGGTTTATAATGATGGAGCTTGAGTTTTTATTATAATATGTTGTATTGAAGTAGGGTTTATAATGATGGAGTTTGAGTTTTTATTATAATATGTTGTATTGAAACTTACTTCAACAAAACATTGTATTACTTTAAGAGGGAAGTGAGCATAAATCACCCTGATTTAGGAGATAAGTGAATAGGGATAGATTCCTGTTATAAAAGATTCATTGTAAAGAATGTGCTTCTAATTTAAAGATGATAAATAATCTAGAGTTTTATTTTATTTTATTTTTAATTTAAAAATAATTTATGATAAGTAAAAGTTAACATATATTTGTTATTAAAAATGATAAGTTATATGATTAAATATATAAATATATATTTAATAAATAAAAATTACAAATTATATATAAATATATATAGTTGAATATATAAATATGCATCTTAAATTGTGATCAATATTTTAAAAATGAGAGTCATTATGGGTGTATATTGATTGACAAGTGTCATGTAAATGGAAGGAAATATGTAAAGGAGGTCTCAAGTTTGATTCTCACCCGGATTTACTTGTGCTCCATGCTTGCTTCCATCTTAAGTTAACTTTAATGAATATTAATTTATGCATAAAATATAGTAATAATTTTTATAAAAAGATTGCTTCTACATAAAATATAGTAATCAATTTTATAAAGAGTTTTTGTATAAGCCTAATTGTAAACCTATCTTGAATAATATAGATATCCCTACCTTACCACTTGGATGTTTCCTCGATACATTGTCTGTGTGTTTGTATAAAGTTATTTGCCATTAGAGTTCAATTCAAGAGACAAAGCCCCCTAGGGATGAATTTGTGGAGTCCGTAATAATTCAAATAGTGAAGAAGGCCATGGATGTGGAAACTTGCTATTTCTTGAGCAATGAAGATTCCATAGACCATTTCAAGTTGGAAACCACACACACATATATATATATATAGAAAAACATTTTATTTAAGAGTAAAAAGGTCTGCCCATTTTTTTGGTTTATGAGGCAGAATATGTTTTAAAAGGAAAACATATATA
>JASDQU010019910.1:0-16682 GCA_032191745.1 Picea mariana
CAGCGTTAAAAATACCAAATCATTGGTTTGGTACAAGTCTACTTTCCTGTTTTCAAAACTGGATCCACCGTTCCAGCACTCATCATATGCTTCCACTTCATATCTGTTGGCAAGTATGGCTGTCTAGAAACGCCTCCATCTTCACTGATAAGACGCCCTCAACTCAACACATTTTAACTCTCATCTTCTCCGATTCAATCAATTCTGCTAGAACATTACAGGTTAAACCAGTTCGGCAGCCAAGATTCATCCCAACAGACAGCGCGGTGGCCAGGTTTGATGGGGCCTCCCAACAGGGAGGCGAACTTTGTGGCGCAGGGGGGAAATTGATTTTAAATTCCCATTCGAGCATTAGCTGGATGATAAACTGCAGACCGGGTTCCAACACCAAGGCGGAGCTCTTTGGTGCTTGGACCTCGCTTTTCTTGGCTAATAGGCACATGGATACTTTACTGCTACTCGGTGACTCCAAGCTCATTATCGACTGGCTGAAAGGAGTGGCAGATTTCCAAGTGGCAGCCCTCAATAGCTGGAAGGAACGGACCAAAGACGCAACTCTTCTCTTCAGAAATCTTACCTTCCAGCACATTTTCCGTGAAGCAATCCAAGAGGCAGACACACTCTCGAAAAAATCCCTTCACCTTCCCCCGAACCAAATATTTTATACATTCTGGGAGGACGGACATGAAGGCAACTCATATAAGCTAAATCTTTGAAAGGATCTCTCAATAGTATATATCAGATCTTTGGCTGCTTGGCTATATGTACTGTTGTTGTTGGTCATTGGCAAATTGGCCCAAATTGATGTGGATTTGACTGGATCCGCTATTGTATTTGAACTCCGTCTTGTACACATTTATATTCTTTTGAATATAAAGAGCAATTTTTTTCTCGTGGAAAAAAAAGAATATAACCATTGTTATCAATATCAAGTATAATTTATAAAATCATATGGAGAGCACTTGTAAATAGTTCTAAGGTTTATTCGATCAAGGAAATTTTGAGATTTCGTACAATTTCACAATAATAGACTTGAACTTATACATAATTGTGCAAAGTGAAATTTTAATTAATCTATCAATTACAAAGAAGATGTTTAATGAAATTTCACTATCACTGAAATACTATGCGTGTAATTTACTTGACGAAATATGTATTTGCGTAATGATTAAGCCCTAAGTTTGACCCCTAAAATTGGCCTCCTTGAGAAGACTCTTAGAGAAAACTCGACCTACTATAATTTTTATACAAGAAACCTTGGTGGATGCGGATAAGGCTAGAAATTTCATGTTTACGCTCAGGCCTGATTAGATGATATGTGTTGTAAGCTCTGTTGGAAAGTCTAGTGGGCTCTTTGTTTCTTGAGATACTACTTGTTTTGAATTAGTGCTCGTCCTAAGCTGTGGCGGGATTTTTTTTACAGGTTTGAGCTTAGCGACGAAAAGGAAGGTGTCTCTCCTGAATGTTTATGGACCTTGCCAAGAATGTAAAACTTTCTGGGAAAAAGTTGATAGAATTGGTATTTTAGTAGTTGATGACTTGATTCTGGTAGGTGATTTGAATTTAACAACCAACTCAGAGGATATTTGGGGTGAGGCAACTCAAGTAGATGCTCTGGAGATCTTTTTTAAAAAGTTATTTTCAAAAAACAAGTTGGTGGATGTGGCTCTGGCTGAGGTGGCACCGACATGGAGGAATGGTAGGTCCAGATCAGAAGGAATAATAAAGAGATTAGATAGGTTCTACGTGGCGGAGAACGTGCTTACCACCTCTTGTAGATTCTGAGCAAGGGTTGAATACCCATTTATATTAGATCATGCGCCAATTTTTCTCCAATTGGGAGAAGATAGATCTATGGCCGCATATCCTTTTAAACTAAATCAAACTTGGTTACAAGAATCTTCCTTTGATTCATTGGTGAGTGAGGTATGGAAGGACACAACTCTGAATCTACAAGAGGGAGCGCAAAGAAGATTGGTAAGGAAATTAGCTAGCCTAAAAGCTCGGGCAAAGATATGGTCAAATGAAAAAAGGAACAGGAAACCCCTGGAGATGGAAAAAATTGAAGGCGACTTAGATGATGTCTTTCGCTTGAAGGCACATGGAATGCAGATTGAGGACTATGAGTACAAAGTGAGAATTATGGAGGATGAACATAAAAAGAAGCTTCTGGAGGAGGAGGAGCGCTGGAGACATACAAGTCGTGCAATTTGGATTGCTAGTGGAGATAAAAATACTAAGTTACTCCATCATTTTGCCAGCTTTCGGAGGAATAAAAAGCACATATGGGAGATTGAGGATGAATCGGGAAGGACCCATTCGAAATTAGAGGACATAAAGAATGTTGCTATCGACCATTTTAAAACCTTCTATCGGGCCACATAATCAAATCTAATTGGTGAACAGGTTGAGATTGCAAGGCTTTTCCCCAGGATGGTTAAGGAGGAGGATGTATCATCTCTTGAAAATCCATGCACAAAGGAGGAAATTCTATAGGTATTGAAAGGATTCACAAAGGATAAAAGTGTCGGGCCAGATGGCTGGACTTTTGAATTTTTTCTTCGTTATTTTGAGTTAGTTGGGTAGGACTTGCTTGAGGTTGTGGAGGAGTCAAGATTAAGAGGCGAAGTTATAAAGCATATAAACTTCACTTTTATTGCACTAATCCCTAAAGTTAACCGTCCTAGCAAGTTCTCTGATTTTCGCCTAATTGCCCTTTGTAATCTATGCTATAAGATAATATAAAAAATAACAACAAAGAGAATTCATCCTATCCTCTCTCGAGCGCTATCAAAAGAACAACTGGGATTCCTTAAAGGAAGGAAGGTATTAGATGCTATAGGCATGGCATAGGAGTGCCTGCACAACATAAAGACAAAAAAAATACAAGCTTATTATATTAAAGCTGGACCTTAAGAAGACATATGATTGTATTAATTGGGACTTTTTGAGGCTTGTCCTCCTACAATGTGGATTTGGGTTGGCAACTACAAATTGGATAATGGGCTGTGTAACTTCTACTTTTTTTGCTATACTGATCAATGGGGAGGTGACAACCTTCTTCCAGAGCAAGTGAGGGCTTGGACAGGGCTATCCCTTGTCGTCCTTCTTATTTATTCTCATGATGGAAGGCCTTAGTATTTTGCTAAAGAAGGATGAAGCCGAGGGGGTTTTGATAGGGATCAAAGTCTCCAAACTATGAAAGATTTTACACTTGTTATTTGTGGATGACGTAATCATTATGACAAGTGAAAAGCTACCTGAATGGATTGAGATAAGTAAAATTCTAATTTTTTTTTGTCAGGTGTCAGGGATGAGAGTCAATATTCAAAAATCTACCTTCCTCCATATGAGCATTCAACAGGAAAATCTAGATCAAGAAAGTTTTATATATTTTTGATTTCAAAGATCTTTTGGGGAGTTTCAATTACTTGGGTTATTTTCTAAAACTAGACAGCTATAGAGCTGAAGACTAGAGATGGCTTATAGAAAAGTTTGAACACAAAATCAACCACTAGTGTAACAGACTATTATCATTGGGAGGAAGGTATGTTCTTGTTAAGTCTATCTTGGAAAGTCTCCTAGTTTATTGGTTGGCATTAGCTCATATCCCGCTGTCGGTTCTAACAAAACTTAGAAAGTTGGTGTTCTCCTTTCTTTGGTCTGGCAACAAGAAGAGTAGAAGATATCATTTATGCAGGTGGGAATCTGTTTCAAAGCCAAAGATTTATGGAGGATGGGGACTAAGAAATATATACATTTTCTACCGGGCCTTGGCATCAAATACTTTATGGAGAGTTCTCACTAAACCTAGAATATGGAATAGGGTGACAAAAGACAAATATTTTCCCCATGAACAGGTCCATTCGTGGTTAATATTGACATCGACAAGGGTGACTTATGGATCTCATACTTGGAAAAATTTAATTAATTCATTATCGCTTGTTTTACAATATCTTGCATGGAACTCGAGCATAGGGCAGGCGATTGTTATTGGGAGAGATGTTATTTTGGGAATGGGAAAGGATTCGTTGTTATCAGGTGAGTTAGTTGAGTGCCTGAACCACAAAAATGTACATTTTCTATACCAAGCGAGATGTGACCAAGTCCAGGGACCCCTCAGATCAAACTGGTTAGATGACACAGACCTGGAGCTTGAAGATGATTTAGCCACTTAATGGGAAAAGTACATAAAGGTTCTGAAAAGATCTAGTATACATCTTCAGGACCGCTCAGATGCCTTACTATGGACGGGAGGAGGTAACACAGGTCAACTAACGATAAAGAATGTGTATAATGTAGTAGCAACAAATCTCTGGTTGACAAAAGTGATCAGATGGAGGATAAATTTTTGGAAATGGGAATGCCCCTTAAAAATTAAGTTATTTACTTGGCTAACAGAAGAAAATAAGATTCTATCGTGGAAAAATCTCCAAAAAAGAGGATGGGTGGGTCCAGGCATGTGTTTCCTTTGCAATCGTAGTAGTGAGACAGGTAAGCACATTTTTGTAAATTTCCCATTCACCATTGCAGTACGGAACAAGGTAACAAATGAGATAAAATTACCAAGAGGATGGACTAGAAAATTTTTTCACGATTGTTATGAAAATTGGATAAAGATGAATCCATCTTTCCCCATGCTACGTGCATTCCTCAACTGGTACATTTGGAATGAAATAAATACTACTATCTTCGAGGCAGGATCTCCCTCTATTCAAAAGGCTACTTACAAAGCTATTGGAGCAGTTAATATTTATGGAAACAAGGTAAAAGACTTTCTCCCTCGTACTATTCATGTGAATATTCTAGTTGATAAATCCATTGCTTGGTTTGATGGGGTAACACAACAATGGGGTGAAAACAACAGGGATGGAGGAAAGATTATGATTAATAGTAACACTTCTTATTTGTGGAATTTCAACTGTGGTCAAGGGACAAACACCAGGGATGAACTTTTGGGGGCTTGAGCCTCTCTAACTTTGGCCATCAGATTGTCAATTTCAGATTGTCTAAACAAGAGGGGAACTATCCAGGCTGTAGCTCTAGAAATATCGAAGGAAAGGATCTTAGAAACTCTTTCACTCTTCAGGAATATCTCATATGCTCATATATATTGAGAAGAGAACAAAGAGGCAGACAGATTATCAAAGTTGGCCCTTATAAATTTTCCTGGAAGCATTTCCTTTTCTCTCTAGGAGGACGGTAATGAAGGTCCTACTCAATACTTAAAGTTATTCTAAATATTTAAGAGAATAGTTTTGTCTCATATTCTAGCTCTTATTAGTTAGATCTATTAGTCATAGTGCTGTTGCAAAGTTCCTTTCTTTGCATTTTTGTACTTTTTTCTGTTGTGTACTGGAAGCTACCAAAGAGTATCCTTATTTTGAGAGTAATGCTTAGCTATGTATGATGCTATCATAATAGCTTGTTTATAGGTCCTATGTCGAAAGGAAAGTTGTATGAAAACTACTTATATTTTTATGAATATAAAAGAGAAATTTCCCATGGAAAAAAAAGTTTCTTTAAACTTAAACTTGATTAAGCTTTAAGTTTCTTTAAACTTAAACTGAATAATTTATATATGCAAAAGATTCATCATAAATTTTTCCTAAGAAATAATAATCAAATTATGTATTCGTTGCACACTAATTACACATGCATTTTTATTTTAAATTAAAATTAAAAGATGTTGGTAAGATGATTCAAATTACGCAAAGGGAAATAAGAACAAACATTAATAGAAAAGAACAAATTAATTTAACTCTAAACTTGTTGACAATTTGTTGGATCTGCAGATTTGATTGGTTAAGTTTGTATACTCCGAATGTTCCCGAGGTTTTTCAGCAAGATGAATCTATTTTTGGATTCAAAAATAAAATTTAAACAAGAAAAAATGTGATTTCGTGTAGATTTATATCGCGGGATTCCAACAAAAAGATAAAAATTTAGAAAACTTAGAACAATTAGACAATGCCTTAGCATGACTGGTTGTCTTTATTATTAGACAGGTCTAAGGAAATCTAATATCGGATCACAACTTAGATGGGAGAAATTGTTGGGCAGCGGAAGAAAAACAGAGCATAAAACCAGAGCATAAACAACCAAGATCAAACACACATTAAACCAAGAACAACAAACTCACAATTGACACAGTGATTTATGTTGAAACCCAATGCAGGAAAAAACCACGGGCAATGATTATTGGTCTTCTTCTTATTCAAAGGAGAATCACAGTAGCCAACCCATGCATACAACCATCCTCTCCTCTCATACACACAACATATGAGTATTGTGTCTTGCTCTCATACACTCACTACACATTGCACTCACACCTCCATGGGTATGCTCGTATATATAACATCTATCACACAGTTACACAGACTGATCATGAATAGATCACATAGTTACACGAACAATTCATAAATAGATTTCATGCATGTGCATGTGACCGCACGGGAAAATTTGTTGGAATGTTTCCAACAATCTCCACCTTGAAAATAATTTACCTGATATATCATGCCCTTAATTAATTCATCACCTTTTCTGCAAGCCAAGAGAAGCCAAACACCATCACAGCTTCGCAACTTCTTTGACAATACCGTTACATGAACATGCATGCACTATTCACTCTAGCATGGACCATTCTGTCTCCATCAGTTACCTATCTAATAGACCGACACACTTGTCCAATTCTCATGAATCATAACCACAAACCAAATCACTGCAACCACTGTAGGTGATACTTGTGCTTATTTGTTTGAAGCACCCATTTCCATGCTCTTGACCTGGTTTTTCCATGTGTCTACTGACAACACCAATTGCATGTGAAATGCTGACCATTTCTCCATCGCAATCATCAAAATTCCTACTAGCATATAATACTCGAGACATATAACCCTTTTCTTCTTCATCAGGACATAAACCTGAAGAGAACTTACAATGGAAAACCAAAAGGATTTTACCAGTTTCACATCATTCATACTGAATTTCCTGAGTATCTTCACCACATACTTCTATTGTGATAACCAAGCTTACCATATTTCTTGTCTCTATGTATTTCCATGCCCAAGATTAATTTTTCTGCTCCTAGATCCTTCATAACAAACGTCCTAACCAACTGAGCCAACCTGCTGATCTCAACCATGCTTGTGCTTGCAACAAGATAACATATAACACCAAGATAATGAATATACCATAAACATAATGGTTGTACTCGTAAAATTTATCTCACCATGAAGGAATCAAACATCTTGTACCATTTGCCTAGCATGCTTTAGGCCATACAATGATTTTTCAGTTTGCAAACAAATCTCTTGTTGCGATTCTAAACTAACCATTCTGGTTGTTCCATATACATCCCCTTATAAAAGGAGATTCATCAAACATTGCATCTCTGTCCATGATGATTCTGTGGGTAGTAGGATCCCTAAGTCTACATTTCTTAACATCATCACCAGATCAAAGATCCACATGATTGATCTAGGTCCTACTTAGAAAGATGATAAAAAACCATAAGCATCAAAACCAAATAATTTCACATTTGAGTAATTACTAGATGACCTGTTCATACCTCTTCCCGAATCTTCCTTTCTTCTGCAACTGATGGTGACCGAGTTACTAGATAACACAACCACTTTTTTTCACAACTATTGTTGCAACTTGGCATTAGTGAACATGCCTATTCAATCCCAACTTCCTTGCAATACTTCCAAGTTCTATGGATATGAACTTACCTTCATCATATATTCTCAAACACTTGATTGACTTGCCAACACATCAACCTTCCTACAGACCCACCTTTCTAAACTAGAAACACTGCTCCACCTTGAACTTTGCATGAAAACAACTTTGGCCAAATCCGACCAAAAAGGCCAAGTAAGCCTTCACCGCTTACCTCCAGGCCCATTTACAATGGAGTTCACCAAGCTATTTATAGTCTTCATTACATGCAATCCATGGACACAATACCACGGGATACCCAACACACATGGACCTAAAAAACCACCTTCTTTGAACTAAAAAAATATTTAACTGATTAACTCTTTCATCGGGTCAAGGTTAACCCAACATACATGCCCCCCTACATATTCAATCTACCTAAATCTATGTCTATACTTTTCATAGGTGATCTGATAAACCAGGGGTACACATGCCTATCTAGGTCTTGCAGACATATGCCCATTTACATGCAATCACTTATTGTTACATCTCCAAAGTAAATAAAATTTATTTATTATTATTTCATGGTGACTCAACCATCACCGCCCCACGCCTTCTATGCGAACACAGGTGGAGAGACACAACAGACAGAAAAAAATTCATCAACCATATCTATAGCTTGTTTTGTGGAGTCCTCTTTGGATGCTTGTTGTCTTTTCCAACAATCCTTCTTGAGATGCCCAGATTTTCTATAAAACCAACATTTTGCCTTACCCTTACTATCTTTTGACTTAGGCCTAGTTGTACCTTTATGATCTTTCCCTCATTTTGTAGATCGACCTATGACTGCCGTTGCTTCTGCTGTTGAGGTTTCTTTACCAAATTTTTTCCTTATCTCCTCAGACAACAAAGCTCCCACACCAGTGTCATAATCAATGACATCTATTGTGTTAAACCACATATTTGTTACCAGAAGATCCCAAGACTTAGGCAACAAACACAATAATGTAACTGCCTTGTCCTCATATTTAAACTTTACTTCTATATTAGTTAATTGAAAAATCCGAGTATTGAAGACATTCAAGTGATCGATAATTTTCATACCTTCTTTCATTCGCAAGCTGTACAACTGCGTCTTCAAGAAGATTCTATTTGACAAGTTCTTTGTCATATACAGACTCTCCAGTTTGGTCCACAAACCTGTTGTTGTCATCTCTTCAATGATGTTAAACAACACCTCGTCTGTCAGACACAAATGAATAGTACTGAGGGTTCTTGCATCCATATCCTCCCAGTCCTCATCTATCATGCTTTCCAGTTTCTTTGTCTTTCCAGCCAATGCCTTTTGCAATCCTCGTCGCAGAAGAAGATCCTGCATCTTAAGCTTCCATAACGCAAAGATATTCTTACTGTTGAACTTCTCCACCTCAAACATACAACTCTGCACTTTCACCATTAGCATAAACAACTCTTAAACCAAAACTGAGCCTCTTTATATGAAAAAAATAACATTATACTTCAAGATTGAACATAAAACTAAGGGTGAAAAAGTTAAAAAAAATCAAAATTTAATAATTATTTTTATATTTTCCCAAATCCATTAAAGTTCAACTCTTAAAAAAAATGTTTAATACAAGCTCCATAATAAACTCCATAATAACACAAGCTCGAATAAATAAGGTATCCTCCACCTTTTAAACACCCATGTCTTATTTAGAATAAGGCAAAAAAAAACTCTCCACTCGAATTTTTAAACCATGCAAATATTTTTTCTTAAAGATCGACACTCCTCTATGGGTGGAAAGGGAGGGCTAGTTTTGAAATCAACGCTCCTTATATCTATATGGGGGAGCATTTCTTTTTCAACGCTCTGTGGTGCACAAACCACGTGCACCAATTTTTCAAAAATCAATATTTCTTAAGTGTGAGAGTATCGACGTGCCTCTACCACTGTTTGGGGAGCATTGATGACCTGCTACTCACTCAATCAAGCATTCTTGCATTCATAGGAGACCTACACACAATTCTCCTTGGCACACTTGCGACACCTACTCAACCTTCTCTAATACCACTTGTTGGGTAGTGGAAGAAAAATCGAGCATAAAACCAAAGAATCAACAAGTAAGATCAAACACACATTAAACCAAGAACAACAAACTCACAATTGACACAGTGATTTATGTGGAAACCCAATGCGGGAAAAAACCGCGGAAAATGATTATTGATCTTCTTCTTATTCAAGGGAGAATTACAGTAGCCAACCCAGACATACAACCATCCTCTCCTCTCATACACATAACATATCAGTATTGCGTCTTGCTCTCACACACTCACTACACATTTCAGTCACACCTCTATGGGTATGCTCATATATATAACATCTATCACTCAGTTACACAGACTGATCATGAATAGATCACATAGCTACATGAACAGTTCATAAATAGATTTCATGCATGCGCATGTGCATCCACATGTGATTGCATGGGAAAATTTGTTGGCATGTTTCCAACAAAAGCTACCACTTTAGACGAGGTGGTCAATTCGAAGGTTGAGTCATGAGAACCCTCGCAGATTTGCAGACAATTCCAATTGGTGGAATTAATTTGAGATTGGGTTAAGCATCAACAACTTAGATTTAATGAAAATGATTCAAGTGCTTCCTCCCATTTGCAGTTTTTAGCATAACCTTTGATTATCATGTTCCAGTTGAGTATTAGGTACTGAGAAATGGGAGGGTAGGTATTATTATGCACAAACCATAAAAGTGCAAGATATCTCTCCATTAAACAAAGAAAATAGAGTACATATAAACACACAATATTTGTCTCAAGATAGGAGAACTACCTTGATCTATGGTTGACGAAATATCTCAACTTCACACCATTCTAGGAAGAATCTAGTTGGATGTGAGAGATTCACTCCAACTAGTTTGAATAACTTCCTAAAGACTAGGAACAACTAGGTGAGCTTAACAAACACACCAACACTCCCCATAAGTGAAACATAGGGAGGAACAAATAAAAACAAAGATGGGTCCCGACAATGAGGCATGATAAGGTACCCATGTACGAACTCTCATAACTGGAGAAAGGGAGAAAAAACCGTAGGAAAATCCTCCTCTCCAAAAGAGAGAAAAATGCCAATGTTGAAAGTGGCATTGAAGCTGAAACTAAACAAGATCCCACAAAGATGCATTGAAAAGAAAGAGCACGAGGCCTGTGGAGGTTGAAATCTCCAATCAGGAAGTGTGACCAAACTCTGAAGAAGAGGTCCAAGAACCCCAAGTTGTTAATGCCATAAAAGATCCAGTAGAAATCAAAATTTCACACTTCTCAAGCAAAGAGATTTATCCTCTTAAATGAGTCTCGACTCAAAAATCCTAATGAGGTACTCATGTGCGATCGAAAAATTATCATAAAATGAGTGTCTTTATGGACACTAATCCATCTCACTCTAAAGATACTTGATCTCAATTAAACATGGTGAGTAAAAAAATCACATGAGGAAGCAGTGAAAAACACCTCCCCACAATGTTGATGACTAAAGTATGGAGTACGAGCTAAAGTTGACACATATGCAAAACAACCTAAGCAAGAAAGAATCCAAAGTGGTGAGCTCCAAGACATTGTGAACAAGACAATACATGGAGACAAATGCCTGGTTACACTCCTAAAACTATCTACACGAATGGCACAAAATCCACTACTCAAAGGTGAAAAACAAGAGGTACCATAAATAGCCATCATAGACAACAATCCATTTCCAAGCCTCTCATTCGGAGACAACACCATGCAAGAGATCGCTTCGTTTAGCAGAACCGCTAATATTGGATATTACTCCATCTATATGGACAATTAAAATGACTAATTACAACATAATACAAGATGGAAGAAAACCATTATGTTTATGCAGTTGAAGGCTGTATCATCTCCAATCTGTAGTACCTTTTCAGATTCAAAGCCATGGGAACCTCCTCGGCTGATTAGAGAAGGAAAAAAAAGTAGGCATGCCAGCAACAAAAAGAGCACAACAACGATGCCCACGATAATGGTGGAAAAAACGTCAGTGCTCAATTTTGAGTTCTTGGACCTCCGAGGTGTAGTGGAGGCACTGAGAGAGGGTGATGCCGATGGGAAAAAAATATTTGCACATTTTTAATGGAACCCCGCCACTTTTGGTCGCAATACATATATGGATCATCCACAGACCGCTGATGTGTTTATGTATTCAAAAATACTTATCTTTTTGAAAGTTCCGCTAGAGAAGGTTAAATCAAAGAAATAAATTAAATCAAGTGCGCTCTAAATTCCAGAAAGAGGTCGTGCTTTTGACCCATATCAATGATGTCTCATCAAATCAACTATGGAGCTGACAGTCCGACTCTAAAACAATAAAAAAAATAACCCGAGAAAATGCGTTCGAGTGATTCAAACTCAAAACCCCATCGATTTCAATTCTAGGAAGCACAACATAGCAACAAGAGGACACAAGAAAGGAAAAATTAATACCCATATGCCCACCATATGACGGATCATTTTGTTCATTCTCAGAATTAAGTAGCCAAGCAACATAATGGTTTCCTTAACAAAATGAAGGACACAAAAAATCACTACTCTCACCTACAATAATCTATTCCTCTACACAATATTTCATTTCTCTTCCAAAGTCCCTGGGCCTCTGTGAGGGATTTAATCCCAATCCTGTTTTGATACCATATTGAGAAATGGGAGAGTAGGTATTATTATGCACAAACCACAAAAGTGCGAGATCTCTCTTCATTAAACAAAGAGAATATAGTACATATAAATACACAAGCTTTATCTCAAGATAGGAGAACTACCTTGATCTCTGGTTGAGAAAATATCTCAACCTCACACAATTCTAGGGAATATCTAGTTGGATGTGAGAGATTCATTCCAACTAGTTTGAACAACTTCATAAAGACCAGGAACAAGTAGGCGAGCTTAAAAAACACACCAACATTAGGCTTCAATATTTTCTAAATGATAGAAGAGCATTATCCAGACTATATAACAGTGTTATATACTCATAAGTTTGGTTTCCATGAACGAATTTGATCTAGTCCAGTGTTGAGTGTGTGGGCATGGATTGTTTCAATTCTTCAAGTCGGTGCAAGCCTACAAGGTAGGAGAAAACATGTGTTTTAGAGCAGACCTTGAGGTTTCCATTGGAAGAAATAAATCGTCATAAGTCAATATATAATGGGCATTGTTTCCTGATTTATGATTTTTTTAAAAGAATTGGAGTTGTGGATGATAGTCACACTAGTAGAAAAAGAGAAATGTATGACTAAGAAAATGACTAAAAATTGCATATAAATGACTAAGTTTAGTCACATGACTAATAGTCATTTATTGCCATTCATATATAACGCTACCAAATAAATGACTAAAAATTTTTAGTCATTTATTGGTTGATCTCGTTGGTCACTTTGGTCATAAATTTAGGCATTTATTTAGTCATGTATTGTTGAATATTGGTCATTTATTTAGTCATTTGTGTTGTCAACTAGTCATTTATTTAGTCATCTATGCTGTCAACTGGTCATGCATTTAGTCATTTGTGTCACTGATTTCCATCCACTAGTAATACATTTCGTCATTTGTGTCACTGATTTTCGTCCATTAGTCATATTTTTATTCATTTAGTAATTATTAATTGCAGTCATTTAGTAATTATTAATTGCAATCATTTAGTGATATAGTTAGTCATTTTCATTCACTGATTTATAGTTTAGTAGTAAATGTCCATTTATATGATATGAATAATTTAATGAATAACATAAATTGTGTAATGCGGAAATAAACATATTATATTAAACTTAAATTAAAACATAAAATAAAAGGTAAAAGATTGATTCAACACCATCATAAAATATAAAGTAATGCACGATGATTATATATATAATAATAATAATAAAAATGTCAAAGTATTACAACACTATCACTAAGAGTTTCCAAGTCTACAAATATACACCATAATAAAACTACTGCATAAACAAAAAATCAAATTAAACATATAATATTGCAATTTATATGAACTGTAAAATGAACACATCTCTCTCTCTCTCTCTCTCTCTCTCTATATATATATATATATATATATATATATATATATGCCATAGTATATTGTCACTGAGAGTTTCTAAGTCTGCAAATAGACCGCATAATAAAAGATTGTTGAACATACATTCAAACTATTGCATAAAGTAGTGGGCCAAACTGTCTAATAGCTATGATAAAAACTAACTATGTCATTTTTTGCAAATATCTTAGTGGCCACCATGTGAAGCTTCCTTCCATCTCTTTCAGATGGATAGATCCTTCTATTTTGTCATCATAAGGAAGGGGTATGTTTCTTGTGACCTTTATAATATTTACATTTGTATCTCTTTATCCACTCAATTTAACTCCATGTATAATAGACAGTGAGTGAATCTTCCCAATGCCCACAGGAGCACTGTCATACAGATCCAACACCTCTACTTTATCACCTTCTTGGAGTTTATGATCAACACATTTCTGCAGAAACAAAAAGAAATACACATTAAATTGAGATATGAAAAATAATAAAACAATTATATTCTAATATTTAGCACTCACCTCGAGTTGAACACCATTATGAATGTGCTGCACATGGTTGCCAGGTTCAACATGATCACTACAAATATTGAAGTCGAGTACTTTTCTTGCTAGATTGGGTAGTTTTCCTATTTCTTTGCTATAACTCAGTATGTGGTTTCATCATGCAAAAAAATACAACATTTAAAAATATGAATCAAGGAATGCAAGCTATAAAATTTTATCCAAAAGAACATGTTAAGCATGAATAATGACAACACATTGGGACATGTGTCATGATTTGAAGAGTTTGAAATGTTGTTATAGCCTACCATATTTTCACCAAGCCCTTGTTGCCATCCTTAGTTAAGACTGTTGTGTAGTGTGGCTTTTAAACATTGAAATATGTCTAGTTACTCATATGAACTTTATAGGAAACATCCTAAAAATGATAATAAAAGATTGATCCTGCTAAGGAATTATCTCGAGGGGAAAACCAATGTATTATTTATCCTTGACTAAAACTAAACTAAAACTTGTCCAAGTTCAACCTAATTTTGGATGAGCTTCATGGAAATTACAGACTGATTGTATTTTATTTCAGTTGAAAAGTGAATCCATTTTAGTCACGGTGTGAAAGTGGCCTAAAGAAACTGCCTAGTGAAATTGTATTCCACATACAAACCTCAGGGCTTAAAGGTTGGCCTCATTATTTTTATGTGAACCAATATTGAATGAGATCGTATACAACTAAAAATGTAAAAAATACTCCATTATGAGGTATGGTTAGTCACCCATATACATTCCAACTCTTATTTGTGTCCTACAAGATTATCAAAAGAAAAATATTCCAACTTCTATTCTTGTTCTATAAAGATAAACAATTCACACCACAATGACACGTGCTTACTTATTTGTATATTTCCCAACCCTTACTTGGATATTTATACTTGTAGTAATTTGCAAATGGAATTGGGTCCTAGAGGGTCTTGCTTAGCTATATAGAGAACTAGAAGTAAATTATAGAGATGTTCTATACATAATTGCTTAGTTGTACGGTACTCAAATAGATTTAGAAAATGGAAAAACAAATGAACCAACCAATAGTTTTGCAACACCCAAATTAGAGATGGATGCTATGGAGAAATGTATGGCTACGAAAGACTGCAATTGCATTTAGAAAATAAACCAACCTACAATAGTGAAAAAAGATTCAAATTGAAGATGGTTTTCTAAAATATTTGTTTAGTTGTACATAATTCATCTTGGAGTTGGGATTCACATGGACAAACCAATCCATAGCCTAATTTAGAACCAGAATTGGACAGGGTTCATACATATATTTTTTTAGCTATAGAGAACATATATTGGATTTGGGATATTCCCAAATAAACAAGTCAAGTTAAACTAATGAATAGGAACCCAAACTGGAAATGGGTTATGTGGAGGTTAATTTAGTTGCATAGATTCACCTCACTTGGAGTTGGCTTTTGCACTAGACAAACTACATTAGAAATTATGCTCTGAATTGGATATAGGTTATTTGTAGGATAGGGATGATGATGGAATCCTTAGATGTAGGGACTTCCCTCTCTTCATGCCACACAAAGATAGATTAATGGGATTTTACTGCTCACATCCATTGCAAGTGGTTTTATTGAATCCTTGTGAGGAGGGTGATTTGGACAGTGCCCAAGATCACCGAGATTACCATGAGTAAAATAATTAACAAATGGATTGGGATCATTGACATTGTCATGAGTAAAATAATTAACAAATACATTGTGATGATCCAAAATTCATAAGAAAATAGTTTAAACTTCCCAAGTCATCATGAAAATGTGAGTGTATAATAAACATAGAACTATTTTTAATCCTAGAGATTTGCTATATAAAAATCAATGTAGATATCTTTACTACTAGAGAACCCCATTGGACTCTGACTTTGCTTAAGCATCCCTACCAACATAGGTTAGGATGGAAACATGAAGTTCTTATTTTGATATACAAGAGTAGGCTTGTGTTCCTGTTGGCCCTTGACCAGGTTTTTTGGAAACACTGGTCATGTTTGACCAATTTTGGGGACTTCGACAGGCTGGTCGAAGACAAAGCGCCAGGTGAAGTGGAGATCACGTGATCTCGCCCCGCTTTTGCAGAATTTTTGGGATTAAGGTTTATGTAACGAGTATGAGATGTCGACCGATGGGTCTTACCCATGCTTAGGCCCTTTTGTAATGTATAAATAGATATCTAGGCGATGTAAGGAACAAACTAGACCTAAGAGATATGTGGTGCTAAGTGTTGTATTGTGCTAAGTGCAAGTGATGTAAGTGGTTGGATCTATGTGATTGAGTTAGCTCTGTGTATTGAGAACTTGCAGAGATAAGTGAAAGTGATTGTAAGGAAGGCTTTGTGTTATGACCTAACTCGAGAAGGAGG